>OY720431.1:129439664-129739275 GCA_963082735.1 Pocota personata
ATTTTGAATACCCCCCCCCTTAAATTTTGTATTTTCAAATGCCTTTGCGCTCCCATTAAGTCATCTTATTTTAATCTTTTTAATTAAACCAGGCAACGTACTTACATACATAGGGTGTGCGTGTCAGATGATTGGCGTATTTATCAATTGAAAATATAAATATTATAATAAGTGGTGGGAAGGGAAGATTACACGGAGATGAGCCTTTTTAAAACACACTTACATCAAGCTATAGGTAATGTTTACACTATTTTCAATTGATTATTCTACTAGTTGTGCAAGCAAATGTATACGTATATTTCTGTAGTATGCATAAAAAGGAAGCAAAGTTCAGTGCGGTGCCCTTTTATTTGTTTGACGTATTTGATAATTGATTAGGACAGCTAAGAGATGAGAGATGCCTTGAAATATGAAACAAAGGATGCACTCATGAATAGCTTTAGTAAATAAATTATTTACAAAGTTTTTGAAATTGAGATAATTATTGTAGCTTATGCAAGTCATTAGTTCTGCTAACAATTGATAGTGCAGTTGTAATGTACATAAGAAAGAATAAAGTTCAACTTTCAGATCGTTAGTCAGACTGTTTCACACAGACAATATGTCTCAGTTTTGTTTAACTTGTAAAAAAAAAAAAAAAATCTATTCAAAGGGCTTTTATTTGATTAAATCTATGACTTGAATGAACGTGCCGTATTATACTACAAGTCCGTTCAAAGGTCAAAATTGTATATTAACGTTTAAAGTGTGATAATGGACGTAAGACAAACTATATACCTTTTACAGTAAATTAACAGTTTAATTATCTTTGAGAAGCTGCGAAAAATACCAAATAATATTCCATATATACTCGTATACGTATGATTCACTTTTAAATCTTGTACTACGCACCAACCTTATATTCACTCAGCTTTTTTTTTTCAAAATGAATACCACAAGATATTATAGATAATCTTACAACTAAATCCTAAGATTCATAGCAATATACCTGTTTTTCTTTCATCGAAATCGCTTCAGTAGTCTTCATTTTAGGTGGCAATAAATTTATGCGTATATGTGCCATCTAGTGGCAAAATTAAATACCCACTTCTTCTAAGATGAAAATTTAAAAAATATTTTTTTTTCTTTCGTTTCATTAAAATCGGTTCAGTAATATTATCTCATTTTGTTAATGACTTTAGCCCTTTTCACATATATCCGACATCGGATCTATTCACTTCGGATATTGGATTCGAAGAACTCAATGAGAGCGTTCACACATATACGATGCAGACGTCGGACATACGACTTCTTGCCTTCCAATTGCATAAAGCCTAATAAGAGCGTTTACAAGACCCATCTTTTAGTCGGGCGCAGACGTCGGATATATAGATACACATAGTTTTGCCTTCACTTAAGAAGCACCCAAGAGCAATGTTGGTCTCATCTGAAATTCATAAGTTTCGGATGGGGCGGGTTTTAAAAATAGTTCTTGAAATACGCTCAACTAAGGAACCACTAAAATGATTCCGATGAAATTTGGTTTGCTTATATAATCTTATGTGTAGATGATTTCCTTGGACAATCATCAAAATCTGATGAGGGGGTGGTTGAATACGATGCCGGAAATCGTATATCCGACGTAGAATAAGTGCGAAAATTGCTCAAAATAGAGTATCCGACCCCGACCACGGATATCCGATGCCGGATATGTGTGAAACGAGTGTTAAGCCTAAGAAGAGGTAAATTGCGAAGTTCCATACCCTAGGTAGGCAGGTTTAGGAGTGACAGCATGGCGCGTTTTGCAGCCCCAATCGGACCTTTATTTTTCTCCAGTTAGTTGTTTTGAACAGATCACTTTCATGTCGTTTCGATAATGAATTTAACAGTTAAGATTATGGATGAGACGATTGGACTCAGAACATTGTACCTTTATGAGCTGTGTCTCGAATTACGAAGATTTTTTTTAGATAGATTCACCAAATTTAACATCCAACGGCTACAATCGCTAATCGAGTGTCTCTGAATCTCTCAAGAAATGGGATCATTGTCAGCAAATCACCAAAAACTCCGCCTCTGATGTGCTGTGTTCCTCGCATCCGCCACAAAGAAATCTCTGGCAAGAGACTTATAAAGCGACGCTGCATGGAGCGAAGAGAGGAGCTTACAAAATCTACAAGCAGAAGTGAAGGGAGGAACACCAGTATATGAAAAACGCGAGATCGAGTCAATGTAGAGGTGTTATGGCAGGAATGATGTTCGAAAGCCTCACCAGAAGGTAAAAAGAGCATGCCAAGGCCCCAAAAAGCCCGAACAGAAGCTTGTAGGGATGAAGGAAATCTAGTAGTAGTCGGTGCTGAAAATTTGGAAAGATCACTTCTGCAGACTGTTAAAGGGCGGTTACGATCGAAACTCCGCTGTCAGGCAGAATGCTCCATTCAACCAGGACGATGACAATCAACAATTGCGTCCACCCGACCAAAGTGAAGTGAAGATAGCAATATCTAAGCTTATACATACATCAACTCATCTGTAAGATATGGTCGGATTGCGCCAACTACACAGGTATTAGTCTCCTCAACATCGCGTATAAGATCATATCTGCCAGGAAAGTCCATCATAAATCAAATATTCACATTACGGCAGATCTTGGGAAAAAAAACCCAAGAACTCCAAATCGATACTCACCATCTTTTCATCAACATTAAAGTCGCCTATGACAGTGAGCTATACAGAACCATGTCTAGTTTTGTCACCCCTGTCAAGCTCGTCCGTCTGTGCAGGATCACGATGGATGCACGCTGCTCCATCAAGGTCGGTAACAACATCACCGAGACTTTTGATGTCAGAAAATGACTACGACAAGATGATGCGCTGACATGAGATTTCTTTAACATCATACTTGAACGGATTGTATGAAATTCTCAAGCTAACATCGGGGATACGATCTTTCAAAAGTCTGTACAACTATTCGCATGCAGCGGGCTGTCATTGGTGCTTTAGGGAGTATTGAAATAGAAGCAAAAAAGAAGAAAATGGGTTTAGCGGTTATGAGGACAAAACAAAATATATGCTGTCACCAAAAAAGGACAGTCAACATAGGCGACTTAGACAGAGCGTCACAATAGACGTGCTGTAAATTCAAATGACACCGGCGCAGAGATCAAGCGAAGAAGCACTCTTGCCAACCGCTGTTTCTTTGGACTAAGAAGGTAATTGAGTAGAAAAGTCCTCTCACGGACAACTGAGTCATCATCCTAGTCCTGCTATACGGCGCAGAAGCATGGACTTTATCAAAGGCGGATGAAAGCACCACTAGTGGTCCCGTTTGTATCGACGGGAAATGGAGAAGATGCAACAACGAACTATACCGTATGGATAGCAATATCGACATAGTCAGAAGGGTTCGAATTCATCACTGGAGATGACTAGGACATATAAAGCCACTATCCGCTCGGACGACACAGTAAAGGATGATCTCACCTAAAGTGGCACACACAAGTGGAAAGAAAGATCGAGCTGTCTGGAAACGCTTGATGGTTGAGGCCTAGCTTCATCCCGGAGTGTAGCTTCGTTTAAAGTAAAGTAAGTAAAGATTCACCATCTGGAGAAGCTCGATTCTGTTCACATATTTTATAAAAACCAGGAACCAGCTCTTAAGCAAATCGCAAACCATAGATCTCCACAGTACTTCCTTGCTATACTTAGATACTTTAGCAATGTTATAGTCTTCAGTAGTCTTCATTTTAGGTGGCAATAAATTTATGCGTATATGTGCCATCTAGTGGCAAAATTAAATACCCACTTCTTCTAAGATGAAAATTTAAAAAATATTTTTTTTTCTTTCGTTTCATTAAAATCGGTTCAGTAATATTATCTCATTTTGTTAATGACTTTAGCCCTTTTCACATATATCCGACATCGGATCTATTCACTTCGGATATTGGATTCGAAGAACTCAATGAGAGCGTTCACACATATACGATGCAGACGTCGGACATACGACTTCTTGCCTTCCAATTGCATAAAGCCTAATAAGAGCGTTTACAAGACCCATCTTTTAGTCGGGCGCAGACGTCGGATATATAGATACACATAGTTTTGCCTTCACTTAAGAAGCACCCAAGAGCAATGTTGGTCTCATCTGTCTACGCACAACCGATATGTCGACTTGTTCTCACCAAATAACAAGTTTGGACCACAGATTCCGATTCTAACAATTTACACAAAGTACATGACTTCACATTGAACTTTTTCCCCATACTTGCGATAACTTTCGATTCAATTGTAGATTTGTAGGGCCAGTCATTCAAATTTATTACTACTATATCTGTGAGATCAGTTGTGGCCGCCGGAGAACAAATATTTATACTCGTACATATAAAGATAAACTGTCTGAATTAAGACGTGATATGCGGCAATTTCAAGCTATGGGAACAACAAATAAAACATGACTATCATCACAGTATTTTTCCCCCACATCGGTAAAGATAATTAAATACATACCCCCGAAGCATGTCTTGCTTCAAAATACTGCCATCTCTTTGAAACATTGACATTGATCACCATGTACGCTCTTTTTCTGCATATTCTCATTCCTGATTCATCTAAATTAGCTTCTGACATAATTTAAATTGTAGACCCTTCTCCACAAGCTGAATGAAAATATCAGACAGAAATATTTATTGTATCTACAAACATACACTTATATCCAAGTGTACAATGTACGCAAATTCTCCTATACGATTCAAAGTGCAACCTAAACGATTCATTTAATCGTATTTCTGAAACATTTTTACGGATAAAATTTCCAACTTCAACGCTAACTGAAGGCTCTTTATGTTCATGGAACAAAATTTAGTTCAATCGATTGTGTTATGTTTGCAAAATTCATTGCAAAAAGGCATAATATAAATAATTTAATAAAAAAAAAAATAAGAGAGTATATAATTGACTAAGCAATCAGCGCAGAAATAATGAAAAGAAAATCAAACGAGGGAAATATATTGAATAAGAATAATAAAGACCGCACAAGTTTATAGTGAAGTAAAAAATATTTTCGCTTTTTCGTTTGCATTTGCACATTCGTTATCTTTTCGTTTCTTTGTTTTTTTCTCTTTTTTTTTCTGTTGATTGAATCAATGAAATATCATTGAAGTATTATTTCTTATTTTAAAAAAATAAATAAATCAAAACAAAGTGGTAAAATGAATCGACGCAGTTGTGAATATATTCTACAGTACTTTTAAATTGTAAAAAAGATACAGTAGCTGTTGAAAAAGTCTAAGTTACAGCGATATTGGCAAAATATCCCAAAGCAATCAAAGATTCTATATAAGGTTACAACTTTATTCTCCAAAAACCAACTCTTCATCACCTAAAACATTTAAGAGACAATGTTATATATCATTCTGGATGATTCGTTTGATTGAGATAATAAAATTATATTGGAAATGCCCAACCCCACATGTGCAGACATATGTGACCTACATTCCAACTCGTGACATATGGCAGGAAGAGTAGTTCTTTAGAGCAAGAAATTCCAGACAGTGACTAAAAACGGAAAGACGCTCATGAGTATTTTATGTATCAGTAACTCATCAAAATCAAGTGCCTATAAACGAGTCTTCATATTTTTGTTTTTTTTTTTCAAAATTTTTACGAAAATAGAAAGAAAATAAAAAAGGGAATTTATGCACCTACTAAAAGGTGATGTTGATGTATGATTTCTTTCGGATACCCCCCGAGTTACTGTCAAGTAAGAGTATTTTACAAATTTAGTGAACAGAAAGCCAAGACAAATATTTTAATCAGCATTCAATTTCATTTTGCAGCATAGAAAAACGTTTATTATATTAATGAAGAGAACTAGACAAATGACGCAACCTTGTGGTACACCATCTTTGATACAAGAAATGTCAGATAAGAAGTACAATTTTTTAAATTTATAGCTTAAAGCATATTTTATACCCATACATCCGACATCATTTATCGTTCCTTTCGCGATTTACAAAAGATCTGATGTTTGCCGCAAATCGGTCCGTACTTTTTTCAAAGTGGAAAAAATTATGCGCTATATCAGTTCTTCATTCTGTAGAATCAATGAAAACGGTATAGCTCAAGATGAGTATGGGATCTCGTATGAAATTTTTTTTTAAAAATGCACCTTAAATTTGTATCTGTCAACTAGAGTGTCATTTTGAATTTCGCGCCATTGTTGAACTGTCAGCATTCAACTATCTTTGCGATGACTTTTGATAAGTAAAAACTAAGAGGTTATTAAATATGGAACGATACACACTCGCACAACATGTTGAAATAGTGAAAATTCACGACAAAAACGGTAGAAATACTCGTATCGCGGAAACGTTTCCTAAAGTTCGCACTGCTTTTGATCATCAAGAGCCTTCTCACACAGCTATAATGAATTTAATCGACAAATTTGAACGTCTCGGACAGGTTAGTGATGTGAAGAGACCCCAACCTGTGTCCGTCCCGTAAGGTCAGCTAAAAATATTGTCGCCGTAGCTGACAGTGTGACTGAAAACACAGGTGTGTCCATTTCGAGACGATCACAGGAATTGGGCCTATCAGCAACCACTTTGCACCACATTTTGCATAAAGATCTTGGCCTACATGCTTATATCCGATTGACACAAGAATTAAAGCCAGAAGACCACGCACAACGCCGTACTTTCGGTGATTGGGTGTTGGAAATGAATGCACAAGATCATGATTTTTTACACAAAATTATTCTGAGTGATGAGACTCATTTCCATTTGTCTGGGTACGTAAACAAATAAGACTCCGAAAACCCAAGAGAAATAGTGGAACAACCTCTCCATCCAGTGACAGTTTGGTCCGGTTTTTGGGCTGACGGTGTCATTGGGCCATATTTTTTCGAAAATGATGCTAGTGCGACCGTTTCAGTGAATGGATTGCGTTACCGAACGATCTTGACTGCCTTTTTTTTGCCTGAAATTGATGCTATGGACGTGGGTGACGTTTATTTTCAGCAGGACGGCGCCACATGCCACCTGGTGAAACAATGGCTCTATTGCGTGGCAAATTTTCTGGACGTGTAATTGCTCGAAACTGAGACTTCAATTGGCCGCCGAGATCGTGCGATTTAACACCATTAGACTTCTTCCTTTGGGACTATGTTAAAGACAAAGTTTACGCCAATGTTCCACCAACGATTCATGCACTAAGAAAATATCAGAGCTGTTATTCGCGAAAAACAACCGCAATTATGCGAAAACGTGATGAAAAATTTCATCAAAATTTAGCAGATATTGGTATTCCATTACTATCCTCAGAGTTTGTACTTTAGAATAAAATAAAAATATCACCACTTTTCATAAAAATGTTGCGTTTTTCTATTGGGGCAGATATTTTGTCCTCTTCTAGGCACATCTCAGAAAAGAAGTAGCGAGTCACACAATTATCAAAAGAAGCCTTTTCGTTAAGACTAAGTACGTAAGTATTGTAGATGGGTTGCCCTATGACATAAATCAAGTAGAATATACTCTTAATCTACAATAGACAGTCAAGTTATAACCACCTAGATAAAGATACCAATTTTAGAAGATCCTTCAGGTCGCTGCTTAAGTCGCACAGATTCTTAAAAAATACATATTGCATTGCCAAAGTCCTGACAAGTATTCCAAAGATATTTGATTTCACTTGTTTCACAGCTATATGCAGCACAGTCCGGATCAGGGAATCTAGATGCTGGACCGATAAACCGTATGGTCACAGTAGAAGTCTTGCGTCTCCGACTGACTACAAAACCCCCTCACTGAACTTTAGTAAACGTTTCTCAGTAAAGCTCTCAACCAGAGATGAATGAAAGAACGGGATAGTGACCAAGGACTACGACGCTACCATACGGACGGCTCAAAAATGGAATGCGGAGTCAGCGCAGGTATTTTTTAGATAAATCGAATGTGTCGATGTCCTTTCGCCTAACGGACTATGCCTGTGTCTTCCAGGCGGAGATTCTTGTCATTCGTAAGGCTTGTCGCATAAATCTCCCTACTACCTTCCAAAATGCGACTACCATATCATCCAAACTGGTAGAGCAATGCCAGAAGGAACTCAATCTATCATGTTCAACAATCATCTGAGTCACAGGACACAGTCATTTTGAGGGAAACGAACGAGTTGTCCCGTTAGGAGTCGTTAAGGGCAATATACTCGGATGGAATAGTCTTACTAACTGTGCTATCTAGAAAGATACGAGTATGGCCCATCTATAACAAAACCAAAATCAAATGAGCTACTAAGCAGATCAAGATCAAACATTGCAGGAGTCGTAGCATTTAGCACAGGCCACTGGCCGGCAGGGAACCATGCAGCCAAGCTTGGTATCCCTTACAACACGTTCTGTCGTAGCTGTAGAGATAATGATGAGAATGAATCTCTAATGCACTTTTTTTGCAGATCTCCGGCCCTAGCGAGGACCAGACAACGTGCATTAGGTAAACCCTTTTTTAACGACCTTAAAGAGTCATCCTTTTCCTGAACTCCACTGGTTGGTTATAATATTTCTACGAGTATAACCCTACACAATACCCCCTATACGATTTGTGGTATCAAAACGGCGCATCATAGTGCTAATTGGGTTTTTCCCCGTACGGAAACACCACCACTCCTTTGTTTCAATCATGTAATTGAGACTTTGGATGAATTAAAAAAAAGTCATCAAAACGCTTAGTGTTACGACAGTAATACAAACATTATGGTGCTCTTACATTGTTCTTACTCTACTGCTACTTGTTTTGTAATATTTGAACAGATATATTGCAATATTAATAATTGGAGTCGTTAAAGAATAAGGGCTATCGAGTAAAAAATAGGTCATTGGTTGATATAAGGGGGTGGAACTGCATCCATTAAATATAACGGATACCGATCCATGAAATTGAAGCTTGTACATAACGCAACAATCCATATGCCGAAATCATTGATTCCATTTTTCAGAAAGGAAAATCTTTAAATTCCTTGGTACATGAAAGCCATACTGCCGGGTCATTAAGATGGTTTCTTTCGATATAACTCTTCTACTTATAACTGGCATGACTCTGTAAAGCGCTTACATCAAAGCTATGGGTCAACGTTTAGAATGAAACATTTTATAGCATTTTTTCAACACGTTCGTTAGATCTACGATACGTGGAAGAGCTGTTGTGAAGGTTTATATGGAAAACCCAACTGGGTCAGAAGACTTATTGCAATTGAAATCTTTGAAAACTCGAGATAGTAAACGGGTTCGAAAAAATAAATGTCATAAACAATAGTGAACTGGGTTCAGCATAGGTGGGCTAATACGCGTACTACGTTTCCACCGAACCGAAATTCGAAATTTTGAGAAAAAAGTTCACACTGATATGTTTACACCAAGCTTCAAAGTATTTTATTTGACATTTGGTGTGTATTCCATGTTCAACCATAGGAGTAATGAGGTCGTCTCTAAGGTAACGATTCCACAACAGCTTATTGTTACTTCAGCTTTCCGAACTGCACATAGACAAGGGGTATATAACGAGGGTGGGTCAATAATTCCCTGAAAATTAACACAAATTGTGTCGTCACCTTAAATTTAATTTTTTTTTGTCAAGAATCATCTTTCAAAAGAACGCACCCAAATTTTCAGACAGATCTGTCAAATAGTTTTGTTGTGGCAGCCATTTTATATAGACGCCTACTAGCATTTTCGTTAAAATGGAAAAAAAGTGAATTTCGAGTGCTCATTAAACACTATTTGGCGAGAAAAAACTATCACGCAAACCAAACAAAAGCTTGACAAATACTATGGGAACTCTTCACCCTCGATTGGAACCATTCACAATTGGTTTACTAAATTTCGGTGCGGTCGTTCAAGCACAAGTGACGCCGAACGTTCTGGTCGTCCAATTGAGGTCACCACACCAGAAATGGTGGACAAAATCCATGGTTTGATAATGGACGATCGGCGAGTGCAAGTGCGCGAGCTTGAAGAGGCCACAGGCTTATCACATAAATATTTGGACATGAAAAAACTTTCCGCAAGATGGGTGCCGCGTTTGCGCACAATCGACAACAAACGCATTCGTTTGACAACTTCAAAGGCAGAGTTGAAGACCGTGGATGAAACCTGGATTCACTACAACACACCAGAAACCAAGGAACAGTCAAAACAATGGACTTCTCCTGGTATATCGAAGCCGAAGAAGGCCATGGCGGGTTTGTCAGCAAACAAGGTCATGGCGACAGTTTTTTGGGATGCGCGCGGTGTTATTCACATCGATTACCTTAAAAAGGGTAAAACGATCACCGGCGCATATTACGCAGAGCTGCTGGATCGATTCCAAGCCGATTTGAAGCAAAAACGGCTGCATTTGGCGAAGAAAAAAGTTATTTTTCATCAGGACAACGCACCGGCGCACAAGTCCGCAGTCGCAATGGCAAAATTGCATGAGTTAGGCTACGAACTCCTCCCTCATCCAGCATATTCCCCAGATTTAGCCCCCTGCGACTATTTCTTGTTTCCAAACATGGAGAAATGGCTCGGAGGTAAGAGATTTGGGTGGAATGAAGAGGTCATCGCTGAAACAAACGCTTATTCTGAGGGGCTTGAGAGGGCATCAACAAATTGGAGAAACATTGGATGAAGTGTATAGAGCTGTGAGTGTTCCTTATTTCATTTTTCAGGGACTTATTGACCCACCCTCGTATAGATCATGCAGTTCTCAAAGGCGTTTTTTGAATACTTTCCAAATAATTCTGCTAAACCTATGGCATTGAAACATGATCTCACACGCTGCTCATTTGTGAATCCCCGACAATTTTCCAATAGTAAATTATGACCTCTTAGCACGCCTAATGCTTGAAATAACGAAACCCTTTAAGAAGCTTTTGTGTTTCTGTAGAATTTAATATTTTCGCATGTGCATTTTTTAAAGACGTCCCAACAAGAACGGAACATTTAAATTTGGCGCCATTTTTTGCTGTTGTGCTTTAACACTCAAATCTTTATAACAGTTCGATGGTAGATAGTCCGCCATTATTAAAAATGGATTGCTATTCGACACAACAACGCGTTCTTATTCTTAAATATTATTTCAAAAATGGTGAAAGTTTCACTGCTTCGACTCGAAAATTGCGCTTCAAATGGATGCTATGGATCTCGAAGACATGTGGTTTCAACCGGACAGTGCCACTTACCACACATCACGTGAAACAATGACATTATTGCACGAGACATTCCCTTGAGCGACCAGAATTGGCCGCCTTGATCTACCGATTTAAGGTCTTTGGAATTCTTTCTCTGTATGTTTTTGAAGTCAAAAGTTTAAGTCAATGTACCACGACTACCCAACCCCTGAAGGAGGAGATTACGAGTAGATGCTGTATCGCTGAAATCCTGTCACAGATATGCCAAACAGTGATTGAAAATTTAATCAAAAGAACGCAAATGTGATTCATTTTCACATTTTCGCTACTGTGAACTTACAGCGTTGACTTTTGACAGATCGAAGAAATTCAATTCAGATTTGAACCAAAAAGTTATGTATTAGTGTAGTATTCTAACGCAGCTAATGGTTCTTTTATGATTTTTCCATGCTCTATAATTGGTTTTATCACGAATAATACGTAAATCACGTAAAATTTGCTCGTCCTCGATTTTCATTTAAAATGCTGTTGACTGTCATTCTAAAATCGACTTAGAGGCGGGCAAGCAACAACTAAACTGTTTGCTTTTATAGGAATGACATTCACGTTGATACCGATTTGGAGTTAGAGGTACCTTTAAGAAAAACGGGAGTTTAAATTCGTCAGTCATTACTCGTATATACTCATTATGATTCATTTTCACATTTTCGCCACTGTGAACTTGCAGAGCTAAATTTTGACAGATCGAAGAAAATCAGATCAGAAAAAGTTATGCATTAGTGTAGTATTCTGACGCTGTTAATGGTTCTTTTATGATTTTTCCTTGCACTAAAATTCGTTTTATCACGAATAATACGTAAATCACGTACAATATTTTCATGTTGCCTTGTCTTCACAACAAATTCCTTTAAAAGCGCTTCGTTTGAGGTGTATTCAAAATGAAGTCATAAATGATGGTACTGTATTTGTATATGGCCATTTTAAAGGTAGGTATAGTTATAAATTCAACAAACTAATAATGTTCATTCACAAACACTTATTTTTATATTCATCCAGTCGTTACTTTAAAAAAGGTTCTCTAGAACTACTTAAAGAAGTTAAAGTAGATGCATTCTCAACTTTTAAAAAGTCAGAAAATGTTTATTCATTTATTACACCAATCCCTTAGGAAATCTTGTAAATACCTGTTTCAATCGAATTTGTAGATAAAGTCTGGCGGTGAAATTTTATTAACCCTTTTAGATGGATTAACATCACCAGTACCCCTTTTATCCTATTAAAATCCAATTAATACCAACAGCCCCAGCTGTTTCCTCACATCCTACTACTCTCCTACAAAATCCCTTAAACACAAAAGTACCATTAAACACAAAAAGAGAACAAGTTTATTATTTACTTAAAGTTGATTTGATTTACGACCTCAACCGTTTTTCTTTGAACAAAGATACAGGTATTATTCACTTCTTCGTTTTAGGTAGTCTACCTCAGGTACACGCGGTAATGGTAATCAAACAAACAGTTTCCTTTCTTTTTTTTCTGATCGTCGGTATCAAGTCTAATATGGGAGACAGACTGCTGGTATTAATACCATGGTATAGCAATACAACGTTCTATACCACATATCTGTCACTGCAATACTACGTAAAAAGCTAGTATACCATGCAATATACCTGGTATTGAGATTCGCAATTTGTTGCTGGTATACCACCATCTTACTGATTGCAGCGCCAATTTCTCTCTATTGGCTAGTCTTCGTAGCTTCTTTGACAATTCTTAGGTATGCACTTACGCTTTCAATTATTTGAATTTTCTATTTATTCATCATTCGGCACAAAAGTAAATCATTTTTATTCATCCTGTCTTGAATTTTATATTTTTATTTGTTATGACAGACAACCCAAACGTCAAAGTATACTACTTAACGCCAAAGTCATCGAATATTACGAAATGCAGTCTGTCAGGGGTTGTAGTATTCACTATACCATGGTATCAATACCAGCAGTCTATCTCCACTATAAGTAGACCTTGACCCCAAATCCACTGTGAAACACAAAAAAATCTCAAAGAGTTTCGGTATCAATAGTTGTCCGCAAACAAAAAAAAAAAAAGAAAACTAAGTTCAACAGTTCAGAGGTTTAATTTGATAAAAGCAATTTAATTACTTTCTTTATTTAATGCACGCGAATTTTTCTTTTTTAATCAAAAAAAAAAAGAACAATCCTATTGTGGGTGCTAATCACCAGAAAGTCCAAATGGCAATGGTCAGCGTGGATTAAGAGGTTTAAACTCTAATTTTGTTTATCGATTCAGACAAATTTTATGTCCAACAGACGACGGAGTCATATTTTTTTTTTTTTTTTTATAAATTATGTGCTCAGGCCGCTGATTAGATGTGTCAATTGTGGATAGAAATATAAGTACTCGTACCACATTGTGTGGTGAGAACACTCTTGATGCAGATACGAATGCGAGTAGACGACAAACTACGCGCAATTAGTTTGTTCCTATGACGGGGGTGTGTCTTGTGGGCTCGTTCGATGGTAGGAACCGGTCTTGACGCTATTTTCTTTCCATGAAGGTTGGAAAGTTCAAGATTGTTCCGCGTTGTTCCGATATCAGATGTTCAAAAAAAAAACTGAACGAATATACTTAATGACTTATTTTTCCTGCCGGATGATAATTTCCTGACCTGAACGGGGAAAGGATCAGTTGCGGTTGATGATGGTAAACAAAGTTACGAGATTTTCTTTTCGAATGTTTCTTTTTAGATATTATTCGAAAGGTTGCCATAGGTCATTGAATGCTGGACTCTGGACAAAAGAAGAATTTTCAATGTAGCATGAATGTGTTTGATGAGGGAGGCCAAGGGATTAAGTGGATGCAATTTGTTGCCTGTCATGTGACCTATGTAATTTTTATATACTCTTAAGTGATGGGTTTTTCGATAAGAAGATTTAATGAGGGTGACTGTTATAAGTAACGTCTACGGAAGTGTTTTCCATAAATTTGAAGAGTTTTAGAAATATCGATGACCCGAAAAAGCAGTTTTATTCTCCCGAGACGTTTGAATAGTCTACGAAGCCTGGAAAATTAAATTCACAAAAAACCTTCTCAGCACTGTTGGGATCAATTAGTAATTCTAAGCTTGATGCTACACAACGGCGAGGTGTCAGAAGACTTTGAAGTTCAAAGCGGGGTGCGGCATGGTTGCATACTTTCACCACTGCTATTTTTTTTTTTTTATAATTTGCGCGCTCCAAAGGGGACATTGATACCCAAAATTATTTCAAGGTACGGGCGTTTATGGACAGTAAGAAAGAAGGAAAGATTGATGTAGTGATTTGAAATCCAGGTTTCAGTAAACTCCAAGGGTGGCGTCCAGATAACTGGGGAGTACTTATTTTGCTGTTAATGTCATTGCTTATGATTCACAGTATCTTTTCCGTCCTTCAGGTATCATCATCACGATCAGTTGCTTTTCAGAAATATAACCACCTCACAGCCAGTGTTATGCCTTCGCAGTAGTGGTGACTTAAGCTTTCGCAATTGATCGACTTTTTTTTATTTATTTCATGATTCTTGACATCAGGATTTGAACTGTGAACCTGCAGCGTGACAAGAGATAGTGTTACCACTACCACATGGCCACCCTAGTCTAGTGGTTATCAGAGATGTTATCCATGTAGCATTGATGGAGGAAAGTCGAGGAATTCAATTGACAATAACATCTTATTTAAAAAATTCGGGATGTGCCTCAAAACCTGGAAATCAAGGCAAGCCATTACTATTACTGAAGATAAATACCGCCAAAACAAAAACCCTGAGCCTTTCAAACTCCAACGCTCAACTAAACTTTGCTGGACATGATGTCGAGAAAGTCCACAACTTTCTTTACCTAGGAAGTATAGTCTCGGCCGACGGTGACACAAAAATAGATGTGGGAGTGCTATCCAAAATCTGGAATCAGTTCTTCTCTAAGGGTGTTGTGTTTGGAAGCTTGTCACAGCTGTCACTCGTAAACTGTATACCTTCGTAAATACAGTCTGTTCAATAAAAAATGGTAAACAATTACTACCCATCCTTATATGCATATAAAGAGGTAGTCTTCATTTCAATTCTTTTCACGACTTCAGTTAAGCATGTCATAACAGCGAAAGAGTGCGAAATACAAGAAACGATTCAGCAAAGTATCTGCGAACTACAAACAACTTCATTAGAAGATGATGCGCTGTGAAGAAACTGGAAACGTCGATGATGAACCATGTAGAGGATCAAAACGGACAACGGACAAACGACAAGACAATATGATCGTCGAAATGTTCGAGCAGAATCCCACATTGAAGTTGTGGCAAACTGGAAAAAAATCTCTCGACACGAGGTATCAATGTAACCCTAAAATAGTGTCGCTTTTGAGAGTACAGTAAAGAAGCCCTTTCTTGGCGAAAAACGACTTTAGGGGCCTCAAAAGAATATCGATCGTGATTATCTTCACAGACGAGTCTTTCTGGCTGTTTAGTCCAATTAAATGTGATTGGTCAAAAAAGAGTATGAAATTTGTTCAACGCACTGTTAAACATCCCGCAAAGGTTCACGTTTATGGGTGCTTTTCGCGACAAGGATTTTGACGTTTGGTCTGCTGTACAAGTCTCCAATAAATCAAGTCAAAGATCCAAAGCATTGCAGTAGACTCTGTACCCAGTGGAAAGATCAAAATGCCATCATTACCATGGATTGGTCATCACAGTCATCAGATGCCAATCCAATAAAAAATGTCTGGGCTCTAATGAAGTTTAAGGAAGCCGGGACAAAATTAACAACGACGGTTCAACTCATACGTGAGCTAAAAAAAAAGATATGTAGATCATTTACTCACGACTACGCCAAAAAATTAGCCAAAAATTGTCACCGTTGATGCCAACAAATAATCAACAGTATGGGAGATTGGACTGGTTCCCGCAAATACCTCCACCGATTTGGACACGACTGTTCACCATCCTATCCGGAATGTCGGGATGATGATGAAGATACGTGGCACGCAATCTTTTATTGCACACGCTTCACGGCATGGAGAACTACTCTTCCCTCTGTCGTTACTCCTCGACCATATGTTGCGGTCGGAAGAGAACTGAATGGCAATATGTAGTTTCGTAATAACTATTCAAAATGCACCGCAGAGAATAGAAAAGCTAAGAAGAGCACCAGGAAAAACAGAATCAGCAGAAGTATCAGAAGAGCTCCCAATTCCGATTGAGACGCATAGCATAATTTGCTAACCAGCCCCGCGAAGTAATACCTAATGGCAGTCCCGAGGGGAGTTTGGAGATTACATTAAGCATTCTCTTTGACTTACAATCGCTTACCGTTTTTTATTGGACAGACTGTAGGTGTATACGTACGTATCATACTGAGGATATTTTGATCGAATCATATCTCAAACGAACAGCTCTGCACTCGACAAAGGATATGACACTGGATCGGTCGCAACTTAAGGTCCCCTTACCCAATACGGTAAAAGATTGGGTCGCCTTAAGCAAACGTGGCGCAGAGCAGTTGAGATCTTTGGCGATGAGTTGAAGAGAGCTCAAACGCGTTGCAGAAAACCGAACACTATGGCGCGCAGGTGTTTCAGGCGCTCTATGCCCCACGAGGCATGACAGGATATAAGAAGAAAGCGTAATTCTAAGCTGTAATTCTATATAGCAAATTATTTGCTGATTTAGAATATCAGAATAAGTAACACGCTTATTGTTCGATTTATCAGCAAAGGCTAAATGTTAGTTATTGCTTATAGAGAGCAATACTCGTACACATTATGCAATTTTGAATGGCCGCTAAAATCGACTACGCAAGTTCAACAATTCGTGATTCACAAAACATTCTAATATTAGAGCGTGGTAAGCTATTTAAAGTTGTATGTATCACTCTTTCTTAGCAAATGCTCAAGCACAATGCATTTTTCGTGGGAAAGTGTTGACGTTACTCGTATAATTTTGGAAAAATACAGAGCGTGTACACTGCACAATCATCTGTATTTTGAATTATTTGGAAAGCAAAATGTGTTATTACGGCACGTGTATAAAATTGGCGATACAGAGTTTTCCATCAAGGGGTGTAATTTTTTGAATAAAATGCATTTTTTATTAAAATTCCTGACTGCGTTACCAACAGACATACAAAATTATTTGTCTCTGGACGCTTGAATTGATTTGTACCTTGCTAAATTCTCAGATGTCGACTACGTGGATACACTGGAAGATTCTGTCAGATGAAAACAGAAGTCATACCTAGAACTGTTAATCGAGGTATGAGTGTGGATTTTTCAAATTCACAGAGCTGGAGCAGATGAACTACATAATGTATGTATCATATATCTGTCTAACTTGTCCACCTCAGTGGGAACGAATATTTGATTAGCACTGGACAGTCAAACAATTTCGAATTTTATTGGTCCTTAACCAATAAATGGAAAAATAGTTAAGGACATGATCGCGAAATGGACCAATGCCGGACGCTTTAAATAAAATGTAGATAAGCTCCACTAAGAAAGAGGTTCTAAGCATTGACCAAAGAATATTTGTGTAGAAATATAGCACCTGACGCACATGCCATGTTACTGGCTTCTACTTAGCTTGGTTCTCTTCTTCACTTTTACTCGCCCAATGGTAGTCTACCTCCACTCATTGGTCATTTGAATGAGCGCAGAATTAAATCGACGCGATTTCGGAGCAATAATTTTTCACAATTTTCGACCTTAGTACCGAACAGTGTTTCCTTGAGATGACCTCTGTTCTTGAGGATACTTTACCATCCCTTAGGACGGTTTGACCAAGATAATCAACATCATACCGGTTCTCCACATTAGGCGTTTACTCTTAAAACGTTGGCCAGGATTCAGGAAGTAATGCTCAAAGATAGACGCACAGTGGGCACGGAATATGACCAAGAAATACAATAATGGAAATATCAGGAATACCAGAACTAGCTTAGAAAGACAGATTTGGTGAAGGCTATCATGCTTAAACATCAGTGGATGGTCACTGTCAAGTGGTATACGGAACAGCCGCTTTCTCAGTCGATGGAAACTCTCACAAATCTGCAGACAGACAGTACACTACGCTCGTGGCGGTCAATTTTCCATCGAAGAGGAGTAAATTAAAATATTTTGTGAGGAATGTGATTTGATACTGAATGTGAATTTGAGTCTGATGATTTGTTTGTAGGTATGAAGAAAGGAATGGTCGTTGAAGTTGACCAGGCGATTGGAAAATCGCTCCATGATCGAGTACACCAGTGATCGGCCGAGCGTAGTCGGTCGATTATAAAATCGCTCATGCACGCCTTAGGCCTTCTACTGACAGCCAATTTTCAGTTTTGCAACTAGTTGTTTGGGATTGCTGCTGCCATGGACTTATATGAGAGGGCATGCACATGCATCTGAAAAGTTTTCATATAAACCTATGGCAGTGGTAATCGAAACAGAACAGTTGCGAAACTGAAAACTGCCTATCAGCAGAAGGCGTTTAGCTTAAGTTGTTATATACCACATAGTTGTTTGCTCTTCGTTAAGTTTTCAGAATTATAGACATTGTTTTAGCTCCATACTGCAATCGGTCAATATCAGACTACTAGAAAACCTCCAAGTTCAACTATTTACTGTCACCAAGTTCTTCAATTATCGTCAGAGTTTAAATCTATACTTTGTAAAGCCAATTTCTGACGATGGAAAAAGTGTTGTTAGACACTTATGAATGACAGTCGTCATATGTTGACAAACAAAAAGGCGAAGATTTCTATCGCTTCCTGGCGTTACATAAATGTCACAATTTCTATTCACAACACGTCTGGCAGGTATGTTGAGCCAAGATATTTGCATTAAAATGTAAAAGAAACAAACTGAGAAATCAAATTATTTGATGATCCTCTGCAACTAACAATAGGTCAGTTCAAAATATAATCCAGACGTGGTACTCGTATTTCCCATGACAGTGCTGATAACGTGCAGCTGTAGGATTTCCCACTTCCACAATAATTCTAGCCTCGATGTCGTATACTCTGACTGGTGTCTATTTCTCGAGAAAAATTCATTGAAATCATCTACCACATATACTCGTAATCAAGTTAATCCGATGTTTCCCATTCTGATGTAGATGGGCAAAGTGCTGTAGTTATTTAAAATTTTATTCGGAAAACACTATAGACAATGGTGCATGTATGAAATGCATCAAGGTAGGTAGGTAGGAGTGGCTGTAACAGCATACCATGCTGAAACTTAATTAGCGCTTTAGCACCGTTTTAATGTCACAACTCACGATGTTGTTCGGATGATAAGCTATAGAAACATTACATAAACATTCTTTTAATCCACCCTGTGGCATTAAGAAAACTGATAACTTTCCCAATGCTTTTCTTTTCTCCGCAATCTCCTTTAGGTTGTCAAAGATTTGCCTAGTGTGCACTGTCTAGTCCTACCTAGAGCTGGACACGCTAGACAGAGGAAATGGTAGTTTTTGTCTCGCTTGCAGTATTGCAGTTGCGACAATGTGCATTGGATATAATGCCTAGTCTGACCGCGTGCAACCTGTACTAATCGTTACAATTCTAACAATATCGGTGTTAGCACCTTAAGAGTTTTTTAAAACCAGAGCCAACTTCGCCTGGGTAGCCATTTTTTGGGAAGGAACGAGCAGGATGGTAGGAGTGAAAGAGTGTTGCAATACACACATAATACAATAAAGAAACTTGTCCAAGACGTGCGTTGTAATTTAAATTAAAATAAAACACAAATATTGTATTCTAAATAAATCTAAACCAAGAAAGTAAACATTTTTATTGTCACTGAGCCGCCATCTTTTACTAAAATCTTTTTCGTCACCAAGCCGCTATTACAATCGGCCCTGTTTCTGTTTCGTAGATCTTGTGTTCTACGCCACTTGTACTTGGACCACATCTACCTAAATACGACGCAATTCCGTAAATTCCGCAGAAATGCATCAAAGCCAATGAATCATTGTCTCCGCTGTGTCTACTCTGCTAAAGTTCTAGTTAATATGATAGAATGGGTAATTTTATAAGACCCACTATCAGATTTACCACAACAGTTAATATTTCACGAGAAGATGCAATTTACTATAATTCATGCGTCATGTTAATTTGTATTGTGCATGCGCATACTATAATGATTATCGTATGAGTATCTACATATTCCTTTGTGAACACAATAGTTGACCCATTTCGAGTAGGAATAAAATTAGGTCATAGACTTAGCTTTCAGCTGTTTGTGTAATAAGGTCTATCAATATGTACATACATACGCAGTATGTAATTATTTTTTGTTTTTAATTCGTTATTCAATAGTCGTGAATGAAAAGGGTTGCCAACAATTTTAGGCTGAAGTTAGTCGATTCATTCAAGAGCAACTATCGTTGGAAAACTGTCCAACGATTCGGTGTAAGATAAAGAGGTATACAAAGAGGAATAACCACAACGTCTTTCGATTTTCCCGTGTATAAGTAAAGTTGGTCACTTTTGTTTACCCGTGTGAATGAGAAACAATACCTTTTTCGAAATGAAAATTCAACGAATTAGATAAACAACTGAATTAAATTAACAAACTCTAGGACAGATGGTACACGTAAACGAAGAAGAAAAAATGCTCTTGTGGATGGATTCTATGGAAACAAAAACTTTTATACCAGACGTCCGTATGTTACGTACGTAGAGATAGTAGGTAGAGGACGTAGAGACTATGAGCGATAATCTACATGACTAGAGGAATTTAATAATTTATTATGCTACTGGTCGGGAAAGTAGTGCTTTCAGTAGCTAGAAAGTATTGTGACCAGTTCAATCAGAAAGACAAAGACTACGTGGAGATGATTTAATAATTAAGAGACACATAAGATGAACAAGAGAATAGAAGACGATTCACGTTATCAGCGCACGAAAATGACGCGCTGGGTTTGATGAAACGGACGTACTCTCCTCAATTGAAAGAGATTTTATGTGAGATTTATTTTTAAATCTAGGTTTTATTGGTTTTTTTGAATGGCAAATCCAACAGAAGATTAGAGTGGATTTAATTCAATTTGGGTTTTATGACATGACTCCATTGAGTGTTTGACTCAGTAACTACGAGTACTCCTCCTTATATTTCAGTGAATGTTTCAAGTAGGACTGGAATGCTTTAAGAAATCAGGTACCAATATATGATCAACTGCAAATGCCCTTTAAGAAGTTTCCGATTACTTTTCACTTTCTGAATTTTTACTGTCAATTTATCAAGATTTTACACAGAAACTACGCAATAGTACCCTGACTAATGCTCTTGCATTAATTAGACGAAATACCTTTGTACGTGATCCCCGAAGAACATAGTATAGGAATATCCCTTCGAAGTAGTTAAGTGAAAACGACTAAATGTCAAATATTATTTGGCAAGCAATGACGTGTTTTGTGAGAACTTTCGCGTACTTTTGGAGTAAAATCAATTACAAACGTCAAACTTAAGAAATCAATAGAGTATTCAAACGTTTTTACATTGTGAACGTGTAATATCTTACAAAAATTGTAGAACTGTCAACTAGACATAATTTAAATATAAAAGTCAGTGGAAACTTACTTGCACTTTCTATCAAAATTTAAATAAAATTACTGGAATAGACGAACAAAACAAAAAAGTGGTACCCCTGACTAAAGATTTATTTCAAATTTTATATCTGCCGCATAATTCGAAGCGAAATCGACATTTTCATTGTAATAATAAAATTAATGCTATCTATACGTCTGTTCGAAATTATTAAAGAAAAAAATCGATTTACTCGAAAACGGCTCGAATAATCGAATGATCTCGTAGAACACGCGCCATTTTATATTCACGGGTACCTCCTTTGAGGCCAATTAAAAAAAAAATCAAATAATTATCAATTCCTTGTGTCAAACTTTAGACCTGTCACACTGATGTGTCATAATGCTTGCTTTGTTTGGTGAGAGTACAGAATAAGGACGAAGTAAGTCTAGAGCAAACATTCTTATTTGTTGAGGGGGACCGAACAATTTTAAAGTTCTCAACAAACAGAGAGTATAATTTTGAAGTAAGTTATATAGGTATATATAGATAAGTTAACTGCCACCTACAGCAAAAACTACTGAGGCAATTTCGAAAAAATAAAGACTGGTGTATTTCTTCCAGCATTCGTCCTGGATTTCTTCGTACTAGTATTACAAAGTGGCGTAACGATAGTATAAATGCCGACTACTTAACCGATTTCGATGAATCAAACATACATACGTAGATATAAAAGAAAATAAATTTTCTCACGATCCCACCTCTCGCGAACGTCTGATAAACATCCAAGAGTAAGACTGTCATGAGAAGCTTCTCTCAATCGAAAAAAATTGGCCTTCGGAAACGGCATAAAACTGTAGATCCCAACCATTCGTGTGACGCACATTACGAGTCACTGCGAGAAGCTAGGCCAGGACCTGTATTGGGCTGTTAATGCCAAAATAATTATATTTAAACATAGATATATGTATTTCTAGTGATCTGAGGAGTGTAGTTGGTTTTATTAGATAGATATTTATTAACTTCGTTTATAAAATTTGTACAAGGTTTGCCACCACACAATTTACACACAGTGATATGATATTTAATATATCTTTCAACTGAGAAAGTAGTTTACAATATTGTTTATGAATTATTTTTGTATTTTTGAGTATATTCGAGGGGAAACAAGTTGGTTTTATTAATTTTACGAAATAGCAGCAGAAACCACTGATGGAATAAAATTACATAAATACAGTTACCTAAATAAAAATAACCACGGATGGTCGGACAGTGGTCAATCACTTCGTATCAAGTGCATTGGAAGTATCATACATACATACATACATATACAGCTAATGTCCGACTGTCAGTGCCTTTGTGAAAATTATCAACAATTGGTCCATTTATCAGGGATGTCCGCTTAAAATAGAACAGGTATTGCAACTGCATATATGTATATGTACTTCGATCTTTAATACTGTCCGCTTAAGAGGGGTGTCCGTTAGGAGAGAAGCCTTGTTTCTTTAAAATTAACATTTAATTGGCTTCAGTAACTTCCGATATTATCAGCAGTTATCGATAACTGATTTTAACTGGAGAAATGGTTTCGCTTGGGAATTTGGCAAACAAGAAGAAACCCTGATTTCTTATCTCCAATTTTAGATTCTGTTCAATATCAAATCATTCAATTTCGAAATAAATAGGACACCGTTCTACAAAGGAACACGACTATTGTCAGCGTCGCTAGGTAAAAAAAAACTCCGTGTCTAGTTATCTTACAGGGTCTAGTTCTCCTGTTTTTTTTATGGTCAGTTCAGTAATAGTGGATTAACAATTAATTGGCTATACAGCTTCAGTAACTTCCGATATTATCACCAGTTATCGATAACTGATTTCAACTGCAGAAATGGTTCCGCTCGGGAATTTGGCAAACAAGAAGAAATCTCCATTTCTTATCTCCAATTTGAGATTCTATTCAATTTCGAAATAAATAGGACAACGTTCTACAAAGAAACACGACTATTGTCAGCATCGCTAGTAAAAAAAAACTCCGTGGGGTCTAGTTATCTTACAGGGTCTATTTGTCCTGTCTTTTTTTTTACAATTTGCGCTCCCCAAAGGAGATATGAATACCCTTATACTTATTCAGAAGAGACAGAAAGAAAAATTTATGTAGTGGTATTAAGTTTCAGTAAACTCCAAGGGTGGCGTTCAGATAAATGGGGATCATTTTTGTTTCGCTGTTATTGTCGTTGCTTATGATTCACAGTAATTTTTTTTTCCCAGCCCTCTTGATGTCATCATCACGATCAAGTTGCATTTTCAAAAATATAACCACCCTAATACCAGTGTAGTGGGCGTCGTGGCATAGTGGTTAGTGTGTCGGATCACTACGCAAGAGGTTCCAAGTTCGAATCCCAGAAAACACCAAAAATGTTTTTCACGATCCCACCTCTCGCGAACGTCTGACAAACATCCGAGAGTATTGTTGTGACGAGAAAGCTTCTCAAAACAAATTGCCGTTCGGATACGGCACTAAACTGTAGGTCACTTCCATTCGTGTGAAAAATATAACGCATACAACACGGGTGGTTGCGAGAAGCTAAACCCTGGCACTTAAAGAGCTGTTGCGCCAAATATTTATTTGACTTCGCAGTAGAGTTGACATAAGCTTTCGCAATTGATCGACTTTTTTATTTCTCTCATGTGAAATAAGTAAATGATTCTTGACATCGGGATTTGAACCGTGAACCTGCAGCGTGACAAGCGATTTTGTTACCAAAATACCATAGCCACCCTAGCCAGGTGTACTAGCTTTAATTAACTCTTGGGTCGCCTTGTTAAGTGCAATTTTTGTGGATTTCCAAGGGCATCTACAATTTTGAGGCCCCTTAAGTCTTCCTCCATTGACAGCAAACAGGCTTTTCAATCTACTACATCTAATTTACTACAACGAATTTTACCTATAAACAAAATTATTAAAACTTTTTTCGTTTGTGAATGAAGGTCAAGGCAAATATCACAGTATCAAGTAGTTCCATCTCTCGTGCGTTGTGTTTACTGCAATTGCCTCCTATTGAACCGCGAAACTACGTAAATGCTCTTTAATCGCCAATTCTATTTTTATTTTTATTTTTCATTTTTTTTTTTTTTTTTTCGCCAAATAAAACTAATCAATTTGCTGCTCTTCTTCTCAGAAATAAGTTCAGTGACTTTTTTTTTTTTTTTTACTGTGTGTGCCACAGAGATTAATCGCACTTACTCCCAGTATCTCCCATCGGAATACTGGTCAATCGTCAACAATAACACGACACGCCTGAAGAAGTCAATAAACTTTTGTATCAATGCACACCACACTCTACTTTATCAATTAAATTTACTATAAAACTAAAAAAAAAAAACAATAAAAATACTACTCACCCAATGGCAAATCGCACATCAGACAACAGGCGGACAGTGCGCCTGCTGATGCTCCGCCAATCTTCTCCAGCAGCAGATGTGGTGCGTATTTCTTGAAACATACCGCGACCCCAACATGATAGATGCCCAAGAAACCACAACCAGCAAATGACAGATTCATTGCACTGCGCGCGCGAAAATTTCTATACAAAAAAAAAAAAACGCGACCGTAAAGAGGGTGTTCCAGTGATCTCAGCAGCGTAGGCGGTTGGTGGTGTGTCGCGTCACTTTACAATTCGAATTAATTTTTATAACAACAAAAGCGCTGGAAATTCTATCGAATTCTGGAAGAAAGCAAAATCGTTCGTATTTTTTTCTCTTCAAAACTGCAAAAGAGAAACACCTGTGCCAATACTTTTGTTGTACACTGTGCTGTACAAAATTACAAACAAGAAAAAAAAAAATCTTATCCTGTGGCACTTGCACAAATTGTGGAAAAGAAAATCGCTTTTGCCTCTTTCCTCCTTGCGCTTGAAAAAAAAAATTATTTTGTTCCTGTTTCTTCGTCTCCTTATATGGTTTTCTCTTTTTTTCAAATTAGTTACACAAAAATAGAAAATAAAACAACGGAAAGAAAATTTTATGGAAGAATATAGAAAATTGACAAAAAATTTTTTTTTTTTTTGCAACTATTATAACTTTTTATTTTTTTGTTGTTAATTATGGGAGACCGTCGCTCGATGAAGTCTCGGAACGTTATGTTTGAGAAACGTCAGCTGTCATTAGTTTTATAACTGTTTGGCACGGAGAGAGAGAGAAACAAAAAAAAGGCAAATGGGTTTGTTTGCGGGAGAGATTAGAAGAATCGGATTGGAAGAATATGCGCGAGGGAGAGAGATAAGCCGTTGATGGGTTTTTGTTTTTCTGGGCAGGTGATGACGCATTTTGCTGATTTTCCCTTGACTTTTCACGATGTTCTCCTTCGGTGGAGTAGTGTGCGTTTTCTCTTTTATCTGATTGGGAAAGCGAGAGGAAATTGTGTGTGAGGAACCGTCATTCAGTGATGCCAGGCTGAATGTGTTTAGGATATTCTATTGCAGATACAATTTTGCGAATTTGTTGATACATGAAAGAAAGTAATACAAATGCAACTATAGGTCGTTTTTTTTTTGTGAGAACATTTTGGCAAGCGCTAGGAAAACCACCGGATACTTCCATCCAATGGAATCAAATTGGATGGGGTTATAAATATTTCCTCGATCTTGCGACATAATTTAGTTAAAGTCATGGTCGATTTACCGCCTGAACACAATGAGGTAGATGTGGCGTAGCGTGTCGCGGTAGTAAGCGGTGTTTAAAGTAGAAATACATATACACAAACTCAGTAGTGCGCCCATAATGAGTAGCTGTAGCAGTAGTACGAGTTGATTTACTTTTAACTTTTGTAGTGCTACAAGTTTGACAGCTCGCTAAAAACAGAAGAAATGGAAAAAGGCGGCGTTGAAAAATTCGTTGAATCTGTAAACAAAAAAAAAGGAAAATATTGCGGGGAAGGGAAACATGTTCTTTCATAAAAGTAAACGACGTCTCGAAAAAACCTTTGGAACTCCTTTCCTGATTCAATTTTAGAGGAAGCCTAACACATTGTTCTCAAAATGACGTTAGTCAACTCCACAAATGTCAAAAGGGGAGTTTTTTTCTTCCACTTTATCCTGATTTTCACTTGTGTGCTGATATCGTTACTATTTGTGTAATTAAAATAATTATAAACGATGTATAGAAAATATTTTTCGCAACCAACTGATTTTGACATACCTGGAGGTGAGTAAATTTTTAGGATGAGTTTCTCTTTTACTAAAAGTCCATTTTTTTTCTACAAAAGCTCACTAGTTTCGCAGACTGACTAGTTAGGCACTAGAATTTTTTACATGTTCAGTTTAGTCAGCTCCAGAATAAAAATAGAATAAAAAAGCTGACATTTGACTAAATTCTTAGTTTATAGATTAACATTTCTGCACGGATGGTTCGAAGGCAATCGATAGGGTGGGTGGCGAGATTTTCTCCAACAGGCTACACGTTAGCATCTCTTTCCATCTCCCAGATCACTGTAGCAATTTCCAGGAGGAGAAAATAGCGATCAGAGAAGCTCTATCCTAGCTGAAATGGAATGTAATATCTGCTAAGGATACAAAATCTCTGGAATAGATCTCTTCCATATCTAAGGTCGCTCTAGATTGTCGCTGGTCTCTTAACGAGATGGCAGAGCAAATTAACATTCACCTGTGCTGTTTGCCGGGGCATAGGTATATCTCAGGGAACTGTAGGGCTGATGATCTTGTCAGGCAGGGCACAAATTTGCAGATTCTACCGGAAAAGGGGACTCTCGGCATGCCTCTCGCTACATGTAAGCGAGCTAAATGCTTTCAAGGAGACCAACTTCAGGTGAGAGACTAGCATTAAGTGTCATGTCACTAGACAGGTTTGACCTTAGCTGGATCCGAAATGTTCGAAGAGGTTGGTCTCCCTTAGCAGGAAGCAACAATTGGTGTCATTACGGGACACTGTCTCATTAGAAGACTTGGCCTCTTCTCTAACGACTTTTATAGAAGTTGTAGAGACGAGAATTAGGAGGCGACAACTCTCCATCTCATCTGCACTTGTCCGATTCTCTCTGTCAGAAGAATGCTTCACTTGGGAACTTACTTCTACGACAGCCTCTGCGAACTGGGTAACTCGAATGTTAGGAAACTTTATCGTTTCATTAGAAGCTCCAATTGGATCTAAGGTAGGACGGGAGAAATGTCATAATCTCGTGTTATCACAATGGACCTACTCTGGTCTACGTGTGTCTGTACTACCTAACCTGGTTACTTTACGGACAATATGTTAGGCTTTGGTTGCATTTTAAGCCCCTAGAATACTGATGATGACATTCATTTTTAAAGGCGTCATTACAAATCAGCAACAAGAAGAAAAATAATGAAACAGTATGAAAAACTACTCAATATTTCCAGCAATATACGTTTTCCTTTATTGAAATTATATAATTTATTCTTTTTTTGTTGCTTTTTGCTATTGTATTATAATTTTCTGAAACCATTTTTTCTTTTACCGCAGGTGATTGCTAAAGTGACATTGGGCTGCATGTGCTGCCAAGTTTTTATGATGACATTTTGTTAGTGGAGTGTGCTTTTTTTTTAACGGATTTGTCTAACTTATAGATGATACCAACAAAATAAACCTACTGCTTTGTGTAATTTGCATTCATTTGTTTAAACGTTTGGGGAAAATGTATTTAGGTGTGTACTGGACTTCATTTTTCGCAAACTAAACTATTGGGAAATATTTTCACATACATTTGTTTGTATAAACGTCTCACTACTTATGTTTTTGTTAACTTGTAATAATAATTATAAAAAATAAACTACACTTGAATTTGTAAAATCCGTGGCAACTTGAAAAACTTCAATAAAATGATTGTTTTTTTTTTACTCCCTTTAAATATATAGTGGAGCTGGTATCACTAAAAAGTAAATTGTGTACACAACTTAAGGCATACACAGAATACGCCGTCATAGAAAACAGTACCGATATCAGCGCTGACACCTTTCATTTTATGCTTTTATATCATACTTTTTTGCTGTTCTTGTTCGCCTGTAAATATTTAAATTTAAAACAAATATTTTGTTAATGTAAATAATTTATTAAAAACACCATTCAATAGATCTATGTCATTCGATGAGCGTTTGATTGACTTGATACGTGGTAAAGAGTTTTTATACAACAGAAAACATGAGAACTATCGAAATAATGAACTGAAAGATGAAGAATGGAGCACAATTGCTTCAGAATTGGATTCAACTGGTAAGCGATATAGTTTTTGCATGAATACGATATAAACTTTATATTCTATATACAGTGGAACGTTGTAAGAAGCGATGGGGATCTCTACGGGACAGATACAAACGGATAAGAAAACATGGTAAAGCATCTGTATTCACCAAGAGATGGAAGTACTTCGATGCATTGTCCTTCGTACCATGTGCCTGGGAACCTAGTTCGTAGGTTTGTGAGTAATTTACATGAAATACGATTGATGTCCCTTTTGTAGGAAAATTGAAATCTTCGATGAGGATGACTTTGTAACGGAAGACACGATCATAGAAATGGAAGAACTGCAAACGAGTTCACCGCAAGCAACGGAAAGAAAAAATAATGATTTAACTGGTCGCTTCTCCAGCTTTGTTGAGGAAGCCAGGAATACTGTGTCGAAAATGTCAGCTACCACCACAACACCTGACGCAACGGAAGAATTTTTCATTTACCTAGCGAAGAGAGTGAAAGCTGCCAGATTGGGCAGCATGCAAGAAATGCGAATCGAGGCGGCGATTCTGAACTTTACAGTTGAGAAGCTGTGTGAAATTCAAAATGAAATGTGATTTGGTTTATGAGTACTTATTTTAGTTTTCTAAGGAATGGTGATTTTCTTTTGTACCTATCATGAGAGTGGTTTAAGGCAACAAAATATATCTGTTCTAATTCATTAAGCTCCGCAGGTATAAGGTATATGCGCTGAAAGTATCTGTGCTGCCCGTTCTCTGATCCACACCGGCCTATTCCAGACAATGTGCTTCCCAAGTGCGAAAAGTTCAAATATCTGAGATCTATGATCAATAGTGAAGTAACTTGTGATGATGACATCAATCATCGCGTAAGCGTAGGGTGGATGAAGTGGCGAGAAAACTCCGCAATCTTCTGTGACCGAAAAATGTCCCCTTAGCTGAAAGGAAGGCTCTACACCGCAGTTGTACGTCCGGCGCTTACATACGGTTCACAATGCTGGACAATGTACAAACAGTATGAGGCAAATTAGATGAAGATGCTGAGATGAAGATGCTTCGCATGACGGCAGGAGTAACAAAGCTTGATAGAATAAGAAGTTCGAAGGGGTTGGCGTCGTGGCGTAGTGGTTAGTGTGTCGGATCACTACGCAAGAGGTTCCAAATTCGAATCTCAGAAAATACCAAAAAGTTTTTTCACGATCCCACCTTTCGCGAACGTCTGACAAACATCCGAGAGTATTGTTGTCACGAAAAAGCTTCTCAAAACAAATTGCCTTTCGGATAAGGCACTAAACTGTAGGTCCCTTCCATTAGTGTGAAAAATATAACGCACACAACACGAGTGGTTGCGAGAAGCTAGGCCCTGGCACTTAAAGAGCTGTTGCGCCAAATATTTGTTTTGTTGATGGATTGGCATATAGTTCTTCGCGATGTCGTGATTTCTTTCCATAAAATAGACAAAAATATCAAGCTGCCATTTGTTATCATTAGGTCTGTTCCCGTACTTGTGAATTTGTACAAAAATTGGTCAAATTCCGTTCCCGTACAAGGGTTCTGGATTGAACAAATTTTCATCGAATTTCGTAGGCAAGTTGGTATCACTTAGCTGTGGTGTCCATATACGTACGACCCGGAAAACAAACAGCAGTCCATGGTATGGAGCCCAGAAAGTGCAAATCCTCCAGTAAAGGCCAAACAACAAAAGTTATGTTGATGTACTTCACCAGGGCGAAAATGGTCGCCGTCATCCCGTTTAAAACTGGTCAGACAGTCACTGCTAATTGGTATACTGAAATTTGCTTACCACAAGTTTTCCAAAATTTACTAGGACACCGACAAAAGGAGGAGCTGCGCCGCTACTTTTTGCACCACGACAATGCGCCTGCGCACACTGTTAGAAAAACCAACAACTTTCTTGCGTTCTCGGGCATCAATGAAATTCGCCCAGCACCTTATTCTCCGGATCTAGCGCCGTGTTTCTAGCACCAGGTCGGAACCTAATGTGTTTAACATTCGTTGCCGTTCCTCTTCTACGGCCGAAGAGTAAGGACGTGAGTTAGGGAACAAATATGAAAAACTGAGGGTACTGTCATCAGTGAAGGAATGGATTGGATTAGAAGTTGCAGACAAGAGATTATTTATAAAAAAAAAAATAAGCAGAGTCGGAAACAAAACAGAGCCTTGTGGAACATTTATATGATGAATTGCCCCGACAGGTAATTTCTAATCCACTGAAGAAGAGACTCATCGGCGCTATATGCACACATTTTGAACAAAAGATCCTGATGTCAAACTCTGTCAAATGCCTTGAAATATCAAGCGCAACCATCTTAGTTTCGCCGAAGTGATGTAGAGATTGGTTCCACTTCTTGGTGAGATATGCCTACAAATCGCCAGTGGACCTGTTGCTACGAAAACCATACTGCCGGTCATTAAGCAGTTTTCGTGAAACGAGATATTTCATAAGCGTACGATTTATCAGTTTCCATGACCTTGGAAAAAAGGGGCCTAAGTGCAATGGGTCGGTAATTGGACAGAGAGGAAGATTCGCCTTTTTTAGGGACGGGCTGGACAAATGCTGTTTTCAATCTACCCGGAAAGAGCCCTGAAGAGTAGAACAGACAGAAAAGCTTACGCAGAGGTTTTGCCGGCGTGGAAGAACACCTCTTCAAAACTAATGGGGGGGACACCATCTGGACCAGCGGATTTGTGTATGTTAAGACCTTTGAGTACTCCTGGAACTGTACGAGTGCGAAAGTGGACTTGTCCCATGAAAAATTTGACGCTCTCAAATACAGGCGGAGGCAAAACAATATCTGGTAGCGTTGACTTCGCCGCAAAGTGAGCAGCAAGCACATTAGCTTTGTCTAAGGAGCCGACAGCTGGAATGTCATTGTAAATGAGCGTGGGGATGGCAGACGAGGCAGAATTTTTAATATTTTTGATGAATGACCAACAATTTTTACTACCTTTGGGACATTGTAGGATTTAGGGAATAGTGGCGATAATTTGACGTTTGGTGAGATTAAGGTTTACTCTCAAAAAATGCGTTTTATTTGACAGCGTATGTATTTCGTTTATATGTGGCTCCACTGTGGTAAGCATAAGTTTTCGGTCAGTCAGTTTTTTTTAAAAAGAGTATAAAAAAAATTGGTTACCGATAAAGAAAATAAAAGTGAATTAAAACAAACATGTGTTTGCCAATGTATACATTGTTATAATAAATATATTTATACTTAGTCATATATTTCATTCAATTTTGAAGAACACGAACTTTTCCACATCACAAATAATTCAAATCATTTCATGTTGTTGATGTTTTTTTTTTTTATTTTTTTTTTTTTAATTATTATACATATGTGTCAACAAAACATACATATTTTTTGAAAAGAGTTTTACTCATTTCTTCGGGGATAATTTAAATACTTTTTACTGGGGTTAGCAACATTTTATTTTTTTGAAATTAATTGACGAAGAGGGGTTGTGATACTTTTAGTTGTCCCTCTTTGGCGGTGGAACATACACCTGCCGTTCGCCACGATAACGATTTGGAACACCTCGGCTAAGCATTGAAGATTGTTGTGGAACTGATACTGGCGGTGCATGTTGCATATTATTGGAAAAATTAATCGTTCGATGGTGAGCATCGGTGATTGGTAGGCAATCAGGTTTAAGGACTTCCTCATGATTTCCATAGCCAAGGAAGAGAACAACGCAGGTTTTATCAGAAATTCCTGTGATTTCGGCTTCATAATACTATAAAATAAAAGGAAACCACACAAACTGTAGGGGAAGGGAGAAAACTAAATACGAATCTTGTACAACTTACCCGTCCGTCATCCCAATACTTTGCCAAACATCGATCACCGATTTTCCAATTCCAATTCTCGCCTGGAATCATTCCAAATGCTGTAGGAGAATGCGTTGGTGGTGGTCCCGCCGGAGGGACCACAAAGGTCGCAGTGGTAAATGGTGGCGGAGCCATTTGCATAGCAGATGGTGGTGGTCCTGAAACGAATGGTGATGGTGGTCCTTGAGTTGCTCCCCCATGTGATGGTGGTCCTGTAGGGATACCCTGACTCTTGAGAAGGGTTAAAGCGAATTCATTGGTTTCCTTCGATTGGAAACCGATTATCTTACTGGGATCATAATTGAAACCATTTGGAAGCGGTCCGAAAGTTTGTTGAAGCTTTTGAGTTGTTGTAGAGTTCATAGGGGGTGGTTGTTGGTGTTGTTGTTTCAGCTGTTGCTGCTGATGTTGTTGTTGTTGTTGTTGCTGCTGCTGCTGTTGTTGTTGTTGTTGTTGCTGCTGCTGTTGTTGAGGAGTGAAATTTTGATGTTGTGGTTGGTTTTGCTGCTGGTATTGCTGTTGTTGCGGTTGTTGCTGACTACGTGGCGATGGTCCGGAACGAGTTTTGTCGATTTTTATTTTTGACGTACTCTCGACGAGTTTATTCATGCGGGCTGAATGCTCATTGTTGTTGGTGCTATTGGAGTTGCCATTATTTGGATTTGCATTGCTATTGCTAGAGGATGAATTGTAGCCAGACTGCTGTCGATTGTTTTCATAGTTGCGAACATTTCCACTGTTATTTTGATAGTTGTTGGAATTATCCTTTTGCTGTTGGTAGCGAGATGTTGACTAGAAAGATTTGAGAGCAAACAATTGTATCTAGATAAGTAAGAAAGACTACAGGAAAATATCTACCTAAATAATGTAACTAAAGTGGCAACACTTCTTTTGAACCTGGTATACGCAATCTGTGAGATAAAGTGGCAACACTTCAAAGTCTAAACCACCGTTTCACCATCAGTCAATGCGCGAAACAATTCTCAATATATTCCGTGGGGCCTGGCTACAAAGCTCTTTTCGAATTTTCTTAGCAAAGACAATCACCTATCTACCTTTTAACATGCAAATGTTTCACTAGATGACTCTGAATACGTAGGCCGAATGGGACTCGGCTAATATTATGCTAGTCTAGAAACGAGGAAAGGTTTCTTAAATTAAAATTTACCACGGTCAAAAAATGGGCTCGCTTATTTCAACAAGGGCGAGAGAGATGTGAAGACGAACCCCGCTCAGGGTGTCCAGTGTCATTGGTCACTGAAGAAAACGTCGGAAAAGTTGAAAAATTAGTTCTGGCCGACCGAAGAATAAAAATGTGGCAGATAGCGGACGAGTTGCACATCATCAAAGAGCGGATTGGAAAATTTTTGCACGAGCATTTAAACATGAAAAATAGTGCGCGCTGGGTATCGAAAATGCTCATGCCGTTCGACACGCAACGACGACTCGAGTGTTGCAAAGATTTATTGGAGTTAGCCGGGGACAATCTCGACGAAATTTGCAATCGAATCGTAACTGTAGATGAGATTTGAGTTCGTCAACACCATTCGGAGTCCAAACAAGAGTCTATGCAGTGGATTGTAAAAGGGGAGAGGCTGCCGAAGAAATTCAAAGTGGAAAAGTCGGCTTCGAAGCTTATGGCGACTGTTTTTTGAGACAGCGAAGGTGTTTTACTGATTAATTACCTGCCAAGAGGGGACTACGATGAATGGTCAATATTACGCAAATTTATTGACTCAGGCACGTGAAGCGGTTGTACAGAAACGACGTGGGAAACTCAAGCACGGAGTGTTGTTTTTGAAGGATAACGCCCCTGTTCACACGGCGCGGGTTTCAAGACAGGCCTTAAAAAACAATACAGCCCAGACTTGGCCCCAAGCGACTTTTTCCAATTTGAAAAAAGAAGTTACGAGACCGGAGATTTGCAAATGAGAACGAGTTTAAGACGACCGTAGAAAGTCATTTTGAATGCAAAGAAAAGATGCCCGATGTGAGAAATGCATTTCACTCGAGGGAGATTACAAGTTGAACACCGCGATATTAAGCGAAATAAATTCCAATAATGCATGACACTATGTTGTAGTGCGATGAACGCGAATACCTTTTTTGGGTTCATCTCAGACCTCCGACTGTACTCGTAGATATCAAGAATTTGCGTTGTTCTAGCTTGAGATTTCTGTACTCCAATAATGCATTTCCCTTATGTAGCAATTACTCTCACTGTACGAGTCGTCTCTGGTATCCTTAGTAAACCTTGTGCTATTGGTATTCACGCGGACCGTTTCGGAGTGGTCTAAAATAACTACTGCAGTAGCTTCATGACCAAAGAAGAAATAGAATCTATTCGAGATGCATTTTGCAAATGTCCTGCCATAGCCAACAGAAGATTGAGGACTTTTGATAGTCGCTTCCTACAGAAGCTGGGAGACTTATATAACATTGAAGTGATGGACTTCCTATGGTTTAAATTACTACCCGGGTGGTTCCAACCCAGCAGGGTAAACAATGATGGGCACAATGAACTCAGCTTTTGCTCTATGTGTGCATATAATGACGCCACAGGGCCTCCATTTTTTCTTGAGGATCGGGTAAACAATGCTGATGTTTCGTTCATCGGAAATACTCTCACTCGATCATATTTTAGAGATGAGTTCATGAGTTATCTTCCACTGCTTTATATAGCTCAGCAATTGAGCTGTCAGCTCCAGCAGTTTTGTTGGATTTAAGCTTAAATATTGCTATCCTCAATTCCATTTCAATCGGGTCTGATTCGACAGCGAACTGTTGCTTATCACCGCCATTTAACAGTCTGCAGAAGTGGTCTTTACAAATTCTTAGCACCGTTTGTAATTACTACTAGACTTCCTTGTTCGTCTCTGAAGGCTTCACGTACATATGTGCATGTAATTTCTACCTTTTCGAAAGCTATTTCTGTTATAGTATGTGCTCCTCCTTTGTCCTCTGCTCATAGATCTCACTACCAGCTGTCGTCCTTCTTCGCCGCGTTGCTCTTTAGGCCTCTTGCTTTGATGTCTATCTAGGCACTTCCTGGCAACGCTTTCATTGGTCTTCTCTACTGGTCTTCTACAAAGCTCTGAGAGTCTTTTAGTGATTGCAGCCGTTCAGCATTGAACTTTCTCTGGTTTCCTCATGCTTTGTTGTTCACAATATCCGCAAGCGTACCTTGGCTGCAACTAGGTAATATTCTGAGCCTATACTGGATGTGTGCCTCGCATCCATCGCAATATGATCAATTTGGTTTTTCGTGAGTTGCTTAGACGACCGTCAATTCGCCTTGTGAATGTTGAGATGCGAGAATCTTGTGCTAGCTATAACGACGTAGGAGCTATCTTTAGTAGAGCCGTCTTTCACCTCTGTTAAAAAAATAAATATTTGGCGCAACAGCTCTTTTTAAGTGCCAGAGCCTAGCTTCTCGCAACCACTCGTGTTGTGTGCGTTATATTTTCCACACGAATGGAAGGGACCTACAGTTTAGTGCCGTATCCGAAGGGCAATTTATTTTGAGAAGCTTTCTCGTGACAACAATACTCTCGGATGTTTGTCAGACGTTCGCGAGAGGTGCGATCGTGAAAAACATTTTGGTGTTTCCGGAGGTTCGAACTTGGAACCTCTTGCGTAGTGATCCGACACACTAAACACTACGCCATGACGCCCACTCCTCTATTGCCTTAATGAAAACTGTCATCAGGCCTTCATTCACATACTTGAAACACACGACGTCTATAGGTCAAATTCGCAGCTCTTGTTCCCTCTAGCAGTCACCTTGAAGTAGGTCCATCCCATCGCGCTTTTTGAATGACAGTGATGTCTGCTTTATAGCAGTTGTTCGGTTGCACGTAGCCTGTTAAGGGTCCAAAGATTCTACGCGCAACAGTTAAGTCATCCTTAACAGAGACTTCTGCGCCGTTTTTTAAACCTAAATTAAATAAAAGACGGTAGGACACCTAACCTGATACACAGCGTCCAATCGGGACGGCAAGATTCTTAGCTAAAACCCTAGAACAAAGGGCCACGTAACCCACAAACTTAAAAACCCTAAACAAATAGAATCAAAAATTTCTTTAAATAAAACTCACAGCTCCCTTTCCATTAGCCGCCTTCTGTTCATATCCATTCCGCTGCGGTTGGTGCTGCTCCGGCCGTTCTTGACGATGCTGAGTTGGTTGCTCTTTCTGACTCTGATAGTCATTATATCGACGATTCTCATAACCACCGGAATTATTGTAGTTACTATTCCCCGATGACCTCTCATGCGATCCGCGACCACCTCTGCCGCTACTATACGCCCCACTATTTCTTTGATCACGATGCCGTTCCGCACTTTCCTCGTAATGCTGATTTGGCCTTCCATGGAATGGATTTCCACCGCCACGACCACGATTCGAATTCGAATATCGATTATATCGTTCGTCACTCGGATGGGAACTATTTCGTGTGGCAAAACTCGACGAGAGATTATTTTCGAATTTCGGTCGATTTGAGTTGTTCTGGTTTTGCTCTTGAGATTTCACAGATGAGCTGGTATCCGGATTCGGACGACGATCTTGATAGTTATGAGATGAGTTTGAATTTGAAGAGGAGTTATAGTATGGCTTGGAGGATGGTTCGCTGCCGGCTTTCGTCATCGGACGTGAATAGGTATCGTATTTGGAGTTTTGAGAGGCAAACGATGGCGCTGTTGTGCTGGTGGTTGTTGTTGATTGAGTCATCGATGATGGTTGCTCCGCGTTCTGGAAATACACCCACAAAGTGATAAGAGCTACAATATAAAAACAAACTTAAACCTACCGCTGGCAGTTTATCGGTCAAGAAGTCAAACAAAGAAACATTTCCAGCGGGTTTCGCTGCACCAGCAATTTCGATGTCTTTCCCACGTTTGCCGCCGAGTTCTTTTGATCCTCGTTTGCCACCCATGGGGAGAGTTTTCGACTTCTCTCGGAAGTCTTCTCGATTCCTGAAGTCATCGTTACGTCGTTTAAGGTTGTAGAGCGCTCGTTCTAGGCTATTTCCAGTGGCACGGAGGGCATTTTTCGCTTCTTCCTCACTGTACCCCTTCTCGAGGATCTTTTTCACATTATGGTCGAGAATTTGATGGTTGCCACCTCCAAAGATCTAGAATAAAATACAGACATGATTTTGTTCCCCCTATGTGCAGGACATACTAACCTTTTTCGCTCCAGTTTTAGCAGCTTCCGCGATCGCTTCACTTCTCATCGCATTGAATTCATCGTTTTCCTTGCCTTCCTTCTCCTTTTCACCTTGCGCCAGACTCTTAAAGTTCTTATCAGCGCTGATAGTTTGCTGCAATTTCTGCCCGAAAGGTATCCATGGTGGCGGACCCGTTGAACCACTCTGAATTCGCCCAGACTTCGCGTACTTTTGCAAAGATCTAGTCATTTCCCATTTCTCCACTAGTGCGGCCACCTTCCCACCAAGCAGCTGGATGTCTACTGGCCTCAGAATGATCATACCTTGCATCAGAGGAATCTGTTCGCACTTAAAGTAGATCTTCGTCCCAGGAGGTGTATTCAAACTCAGCACAGAGATATGTTCCAACTCTAAGGCTTGCATAAGAGTCACCCCATCGGAGAGTTCCACCTGCAGAAACCTAGGAGCAGTTTTGGACTCCTCATTCGCCTTTGGCGCGGAGATGTTACGAATTTTCTGCACTTGAAGGACAATACGCCCGGGAAAGGATTCATCTTTTTTCGACAGCTCCGGTGGTAGGGCACCACCAGCTATCTCACGAAAATCAAACTGTGAAATGCAAATTTACATGTAGTACCTGTATGGGACGAATTGTAAATTTTTCATCCTGAAATTGACTTACATCGAGGGCAGCCGAAATGACTTTCTTCGGATCTGTGTCGTCCGGTAATTTTTTCAATCCTTCTTCTGTCAAGTACCTTTGAAGGAATTATCATAATTTTAGTATCATTTTTTAGGTGATTTATGAAATTACGTAATGGTTTGATATTTACCAGCCTTGATCTTTAAGTTTTTCGAGAATTTCCATTTTATTTTTGTTTGGAAATTGATGTGAAGAAATTTTTCACGCCTAAACAAATTGAGAAATGTCAAAAACGATGATTCGTTCAGTTTGGCAGGATGATGATTTGTGCCGTACGTTTAGTTTGGTATTCTTACGCAGAAGAACGACAAGTTGTTATGAATATGGCAGTTTATTTTTGAATAAATATTTTGTGGGTTACTTTTCTCTTTTGAAGATAAAATGCGTTGATTTGTTATTTTTTTTTAAAAGTTATAATAAAAAAACATATTAGATGAAGGTTAAGATCAAGAATGTACTAATGATTAAAAAATGGTCCGTTGAGTAGAATCTTTTCAGTCGATTAAATTCAAAATATGAAATCAACTTTTGTTACTAAGTAGTAAAGCGAAATTAAGAGGAAGTCAATTCCACTCCCTTTCTCTAACTCCAGTCCTACAGTCGGGAACAAATATGCCATTGGCAATAGTGAGCTATCTCAATAAGAAAATAGGCATGACCTCACAGAGGAGGTTCGTTCACCTTTATACAGACGGCACCAAAACAAATGGCGAAGTTAAATATGTATTTAGATCTTGATATGCCTCTCATGACACTGTAGCGCATTCCAGGTGCAAATACCGATGATCAAGGAAGTCTTATTTATTGAATATGGAATATTGGCATCTCCACTGATAAGGCTTCAATAATAACCCAAGAGTTGCACTTTTCTCAACCAGACATGCCTCTTACTATATTTAAATTAATACCTAGGAGGGACAAGGAGGTGGGTAAAATCGCATCATCACATCCTCGTGGTGCCCGCTGGATAACTATCTAATAGTGAACAAACGATGAGCGTATGCTGAGTCTGATGATATATGTGTAGCTGAACACTCGGACCTGCACAAGCACATCTGGGTGAATTACAACACACATATGTTTAGCTCCGAAGTCTAGCAAGAGTTCCTCAGAAGGAGGACGTGCGGTGGATGAATTCTCCAGATGGAATCAACGGTGTCGTCTACTGGCCAGCGCATACCTTACTTGAGCTGTTTCGACATATTCGGATCACAGGTCGGTAAGGAATTTCCAAGGCTAGTCAGGACCTTGGAATAGAGATGGTGGCGGAAGAGCCCTCAATGGGCCAACGACAGCGCTCATACTCCCGTAGTGGACTACTGGCACCGGTGTACCCGGCCCTCGTCCTAGGGGTATAACAAAAGGAACTGGCCCTCCAGATAGGGGGTTGTGCCGTCGGGCTAACTTCCCTACCACATAAAAAACCTTCGGTTATGAAGCAACCAACAGCCTCGGATACGGATGATTTTACTGTTGACGACCCATATTTCATATGTTATGAATATGGCAAGCAAACGTAAAAAGGACAATGACCTTCGTGTCTGCACGTGGAATGTTAGGACCCTCTACAGTCCATGGGCAGCCGAACAACTTGCGGAGGCCCTAGAATGCTGTAAAGCAGACATTACCGCTATCCAAGAAGTGCGACGGGATGGGCCGGGCAAAAGGAGGATGAAAGACTGCGACATCTACTACGGCGATTGCTACAGGCGACAAGGACAGAGTCTATTCGGGTGTGGATTTGTCATACTTAGGCAAGAAGTCTTGAGTTTCTGGCATGTAAACGAGCGCCTCATGACCATCCGTGTCAAGGCTAAATTCACCAACATTAGCCTAATATGCGCTCACGCCCCTCACGAAAACATGGACGACGCGACGAAGGATGACTTCTACCAGCTCTTGGACGAAATGTTGTCGTAGCTAGTACGCGGTTTCCACGTCTTGATATCCATAAGGGGACATGGGTATCTTTTGATCAAAAAACCGTTAACCAAATCTATCACATCGCGATTGACGCCAGATACTCTTCCAGTATTCTGGGTGTTCGGGCTTTCCGGGGAGCCAATGTGGACTCCGATCACTACCTAGTAGTAGCCAAGGTATGGATGTGGATGTCCACAACAGAGCGAATTCAACGAAATACTGTGAGGAAGTTTGACGTCGGACGGCTACAATCACAAGAGACCGCCAGAGCCTTTGCCGATCGAGTCTCCTTTAATCTTAATCTAAGTCCTATGCCGCCAGCAGCAAATGTGGAAAACCAGTGGCAGTATTGCCAAGAAGCCATCAGAGATGCCGCCTCTGATGTGCTGGGTTTCTCCCGGCCAACACAACGAAACCCTTGGTTTGATGAGGAATGCCGGCAAGCACATGCAGCAAAACAAGAGGCGTACAAGGCGGCGCTGCATAGAAGGACTAGAGCTGCTCGTGAGTTATACGAGCGGAGGAGAAGAGAGGAACATCATCTTTTCAGAAAAAAGAAAAAGGAGCATGAGAAGCGCTCGATCGAGGAGATTGAGAGAATTTATTGCAGGAATGATGTTCGAAAATTTTACCAAAAGGTTAAAAGGACATGCCAGGGTTTTAAAGCCAGAACAGAAGCCTGCAGGGACGAAAATGGTAAAATAGTAGTAGAATCGCAGTCGGTGCTTAGGATATGGAAGGAATATTTCTGCAGACTGTTAAAGGGCGGCGATGACCAACATACCGCTGTCCATTCAATAGTGACGATGATTGTCAAGATTCCCATCAACCCGATCAGAATGAAGTGAGGATAGCGATTTCTAAACTTAAATCTAACAAAGCTGCTGGATCCGACGGCCTTGTCGCCGAACTTTTCAAGGCAGGAGGAGATGAGTTGGTAAGGAGCATGCAACAGCTCATCTGTAAAAACTGAATGGAACCTCAGCATCGTTTGCCCGATCCTGAAGAAAGGAGACCCTCTGAACTGCGCCAACTACAGAGGTATAAGTCTTCTCAACATCGCATATAAGATCCTGTCTGCCGTATTATGTAAACGCCTAAAACCAATCGTCAGCAACCTGATAGGTCCTTATCAGTGCGGTTTCAGGCCCGGTAAGTCCACCATTGACCAAATATTCACACTACGGCAGATCTTGGAAAAACCCACGAATATAACATCGATACGCATCACCTTTTCATCGATTTTAAAGTTGCCTATGATAGCGTGTATAGAGACGTGTTATACAGAGCCATGTCTAGTCTTGGAATCCCTGCCAAGCTCGTCCGTTTGTGCAGAATGACAATGGAGAACTCTCGCTGCTTCATCAAAGTCGGACACAACACCACCGATCTGTTCGATGTCAGGAAAGGTCTTAGACAAGGTGACGCGCTATCATGCGATCTCTTTAACATAGTACTTGAAAGAATTGTACGAAATTCACAAATCAACACCGAAGGTACAACTTTTACAAGTCTGTACAACTACTCGCCTACGCCGATGACATTGACATAGGACATTGGAAGAACTCAGCGGGCCGTCAGTGGGACGTTTTCGAGTATTGAGATCGAGGCAGCAAAGATGGGTTTAGGGGTCAATGAAAGCAAAACAAAATATATGCTGCCTACAAAAAAGGACACCCAACATCGGCGTCTTGGACAGAACGTCACGATAGACAGATATAAGTTTGAGGTAGTAAAAGACTTTGTCTACCTAGACTCTATGGTGAACTCCGCAAATGACACCAGTGGGGAGCTAAGAAGGCAATTGAGTAGCAAAGCCCTATCTCAAACTACCAAGGTAAGACACTAATCATCCCAGTCCTGCTGTATGGGGCAGAAGCATGGGCTTTATCAAAATCGGATGAAGATGCCCTTGGTTACTTCGAGAGAAAAGTTCTTCGAGTGATCTTTGGTCCCGTCTGCATAGACGGCGAGTGGAGAAGAAGATACAATGCCGAATTATACGGCCTTTATAATGACATCGACTTAGCCAGAAGAGTTCACATACAACGACTAAGATGGCTGGGTCAGGTAGAGCGGATGGAGTCCAACGTTCCAGCCAAGAAAGTCTTCGAATCCACCCCTGACGGACGGCGCAGTAGAGGACGATCTCGTGGTAGGTGGCGCAAACAAGTGGAGGGGGACCTCAACCAACTTGACGTGCGCAACTGGAGGCAGTTGTCTCATAATCGTGCTGGCTGGAGGGGTTTGTTGGTTGAGGCCCAGGTCCACCCCGGAGTGTAGCGCCACCTAAGTAAGTAAGGTGGGACAAAAATACTGTTATTACATTTGTTGCACACATTGCGCGGCCAAGAGTTAGGCGTACTCAAAGATTGACATACCATTTGTAGCAGTTAACGTCACAATTGTTTCTTTATAAAAATATTTCAAATTTGCTTACACTTTCGCTCTGGAATGAATTGAGAAAATTAATTGCATCTGTGTCGTACCGCTTCATAAGTGCGGTATGAACAAAGGTTCGATTTTCAAGACACTGCACCAGCTATGTATTACCCAAATGTTTGTTTATCGGTGTATAGAATTCTTCGGGAATACGGGCGGCATTAAAGGCCGCCTGCTATCTGGTCCTCCTCGTATGGCAAGAACGCCACAAGTCATCAAAACTTTTAATTGGGCCCAAAAGTCAAAGCGACTCTTGGCAGAATACGCTGCTGTTCTGTACAGAAAAATTATATTTACCTATCAGAAAATCTTCACGGCGTAGAAGAAATTAAACAAATAAAGTGATATAGTATATGCACGGTCATCCAGTTCGAGCCAGTCTCAAGGGTCCTTAAGGGACACCCGCCAGAGTTAACCATGCAGCAAACCATTTAAGGACCCTTTGTGAAACCTCTAAACCAAACCTTATCCCAAAAAAAGGAAGGAACATTCCAGCAAGATCGTGCGCCAACTCATAAGGCTAAAAGTACTCATACCTGGTTTCAGAAAAATGTACACCGTTTTATTGATACAAAGACTAGCCTTCCACCACCCTAGACCTTAATCCACTTGATCACAAATTGTGGACTGTCTTAATGGACATTATGTGCCACAAAAGATACCCTAACATAGAAATCTCAAACTGTGGCCTATTTCATTATTATTTTCCCACCGTGGTCTCGCCATTTATACCCGTAGTGATATTGCTTACCAAGTTCTACCACAGTATGGCCACTGTTCCAATGCGGGTTAAGTTTCAAATGGCTTACATTATTTACAGAAGCTCTAGTGCGGGCTCTTTGCGGGCGGTTTCAATATACGCAATTCCGATCGGCTTCAACATTCTGAACTTGTTCCTTACTTCGCACCCTGATAAATACATCATTGATGTTTTAGCGCCTCCAATATCGTATCAGCTATAGTCTCGTACTCTGACCACATAGTTAAAGAAAAAACTCCTCAAATAAAGGTATGGCAATACAAGCAAGCCAACTGGAGCAGCCTTAATAGCTTCTTTAGAAGTTTTAACTGGTCGGTCGCTACCCTTAAACTGTTACAGTGAACGTTGGCTCTAAATGTTTGAAGGTTGTAATGATGGGGAAATATAGAGCCTGGTAGATCATTCCACATTGGTATCGTACGACCGAAGTTGATACGTATTGCAGGTGAAATTTTGAAGGGGAGGAATGCAACTGGCTATTTCGCTGGAACATTTTATAGTTTTCAGATCCCCTTCGGCGCGTGCATATTATATAAAAAAAACTCTGCTAAAATGTCACTTCCCTGGTTGTGAGAAACAGGGATATCTAATCCGACTTCCGAAGCTATACTAGAAGGTTCAGAGACTGACACACAATCGGCAAAATTATTGACGATCAGAAATTTTCGTGTGCAATCAAATCGTTTGCTCTCTATAAAGCACCAGGATTTGATGAGATGCATCCTATAACCCTACAAGAGTCTGGGGAATCTATTATTCCACGGCTCAAGTACATATACGAATGGTGTACGACGACGTCCTCAAACTTGAAATCCCGAGGTCCTCGAAAATAATTGGCTCGCCGACGACATAGCGATCGTTGTAGTGACCAAATTGCTTGAGGAGTTGGAGCATGACTGTAATGAAGCTTTCGGGATGGTACAGGACTGGCTAGTAAGCATGGACCTAAAACTAGCAGAGGAAAAGACCGAAGTAGTGCTCATCAGCAGCAGACGAGCCGAACTGGATATAGCCAGCCGAATAGGTAAAGTAAAATCTGCGTTTGGGATGCTATCCATAGTTTGGCGAAGTATTGCAATTAGCTTAAACACCAAGCTACGACTGTTCTATTCCAACGTTGAATCCGTGCTACTATATGGATGTGGTACCTGGAGAGTGACCGTCACTATCACGAGGAAGCTGCATGAACCTATAGGCATAACCATACGGCGACGAAAGTGGAGGTGGATCGGTCACACTCTCCGAAAGGGTGACAGGTCCATAGCTAACCAAGCGATGCAATGGAACCCGCTTACCTAGGATGACAGGATACGCGGCGGTCCTAGGTGTACGTGACGCAGAACAGTTGAGAAGGAAGCACGACAATTGGGAAAGAGTTGGGGAGAGCTGAGGCACATTTCCAGAAATTGCACACGATGGCGCGTAGGCGTTGTACAAGCCCTAGGACCCATAAGGGGATACAGGACATAAGTAAGTAAGTATGCTGAGGAAGGTGTAAGGATACCTTTTCTAGCATTTTTTTTTTTATAATTTGCCCGCTCCAAAGAGGATATGAATACTCTTATACTATTACAGGACACGGGCGTTGTTAAGAAGAGAGAGAGACAGAGAGAAAGAAAGATTTTAGTGTAGTGGTTTGAAACTCAGATAGTATTAAGTTTCTGCAAACTCCAAGGGTAGTGTCCAGATAACTTGGGAGCTTGTTTGTTTTGCTTTTGTCGTTGCTTATGATTCACAGTATTTTTTTCTGTCTACCTGATGTCATCATCACGATCAAGTTGCATTTTCAGCCATATAACCACTCTACACCACGGCCACCCTTGTTCTTTTAGCCAGGTCTATAGGAACTCAAATCTGGTTAGCAATTTTACCTTATCTTGTCCACTTACAAGCTCTGTTTTGTTCAAATTGACACCCAGACCAATATCGGCCACTCGATTACCCGATTTATTATAAGCAAAGTATCCGCAGCGAACTTTGGATTCTTTTGATACAGACATCTGCGTTATGCCAGAACTTGACACCCCCAGTCCTCTTTTGTTGTAGCAAAGTGCCATTTTACAGAATAGCACTCCATTCTCGTACCACAATCATCATTCTTTTATACCACGATAGCAACAAGAACAAATAGAAAATGTCTAAGAAGTTAAGAGTATAAAAAGCAGCTTCATTGTAATACTCTAGTTGAACGTAATTCCTCAACAATACCTATGGGCCTTCATTTTAAATATCTACATACATATGTGCTGCTGTTCATTTTACGAGAAAAGCAGAACAAAAGGATTAAACTCCATCATTTCGTGTTGCGTACTAAAAGGTTCGTAAATCGTAAACAAAAGAAACCAAATGGCCTCAGGAAATAACTTCAATCAACTTCATTCCCCTTTATGCAATCGCTAAGGACAACACTTCACGAGATTTGAAGAATTCCTTCTATCAAATTACGACTTAGACTCCCTTTACTTTTCCATTAACCTATTTAGTTCGTCGTCCAAATGCATACATGTTCGTGACAACGACGCAAAAATTATATGTAAATGCCTGTGTTAACTTAATCTTGACAAAACCCTGCAATGTCTTGATTTTATTACGCTGCGGGTTCCTTTATTCTTTTCGGCTCACTCACGGGGGGGAAACCCTATTCCCTTCACAAAAGGACGAACGTCTCCAAACAAAATAAATATAAAAAAAAGAAATTGTGTCCTTAGACCATAATTTTTGCAAATAAGAGGTATGGCAAAGACAGAACGAGAAAATACCACGGAAACTAGGTTAGAAGCCACCCTCCATATACATCATCCCCCAAACCCTAAGATTTGATTCCCCTCAAAAGAGAACCAAAAAGAAAGTGCAAACAGTGCTGTCTGTCTATGTCTACTCGTATGTCTATTTTTATCTTGTCAATTTGAGCTACAGATACATTTGATAAAATATACGATTATTTTTCTCGCCCTAATTTTTGGTTCCGATGCCATCTCCCTTTGGGAAATTCTGGACTTAACAGGGCAAAGCCACACTTTATGATTCCGTTTCGGTAATTTTATTGAAATTTCATGTTGCCCTGCAGGAATGGGATGAGTAGAGTGGCAGTTTCCTTTGATGGTGTAGTGTTGGTGGGTGACTAGACTCACCTGTTGGCAGGTAAGGTATGAATGAAAGAGATAGACGAACTTATCAATCAGTTTGTTGATGTAATTGAATTAAACGTCTCCGTTTTTGTCTGAGTTTTTTTGGATAAAAGATGATGACTAAGCCATCATTATGGGGTGTGTGGTTGTGCCCACCCTCGTTACATTTCAATGTAAAGCTATACAACTGTCCTTGGATACGAGATTATGGCATACAACTTGAAGTGGAGTGAATATTTACATAATTTTCACAGATTGGGGTGAAGCCATCGACATAGTCATCAAAGTTTTGGGAAAATATTTTGGGAAAGGTTTATTATTATGGTGATAGTCTGTTGAGGGTTTTTGGAAAGTTATTTGGTGGAAAAACCACCTCATTTGGAAATATATGAGTTTATAACAAGTTTTGAGGGTGGCTATACCCAGTTATATGTAAAAGGATAGTAAAACAGCTAGAAGGCATACCACTGAACAACTTTATACATATAGGGGCAGAAATGCATCTAAATTGACATATTTAATACAGCACCGTGAAAAGAAGGTGATTGGAGGGAGTAAAGGAAGAACACGTCTACAGTTTCAGCGAGGACGAATTATCTATAGAAGACTGAGGCAGGGATTTTGAAAAATTGGCTAATGGCAACTCTCACATACCCAAATAGTATCCCTTATCCTTTGGCTAATTACTGAGAATATGAAAAAGTTGCGACATTATATAACAGTGCGGATGCTATGTGGAAGATCTGCTTCGATCAGGAGTCACATATGCTAAGCCATGTTCTATTACATCACACTAATAAATGCGTATGTTCAAACCGCTTGATCTGAAGACCATACCAAGGATTGAGTCCAAATTTGGTAAGCAAAGCGGACTAATCGGAAAGGAGACTTTCTACGACATGACAACTGACAACGAATTCCTGCTCGCAATACGATGATAAGTAGTACAATCCTTTCACAGATGGTCTTTAGATGGTCGAACTACCAACCAAGTTAAATATTAATTGATGAAAGGCGTACAGCTCACATATCTTCAGAGGGGCAAACGTACCATTTATTGGGAGCCCCCAATTCAGAGCTATGATTTTCAATGAAAAGAATCTGTGACCTGGCTAGAAGAAGAAATTGAACATTGGACGCTTAAGTACTCCCGTACAAGTCAGAGACTACAGATGGCGGAAGACTCTCCAGAATGTTAACACTAACCATAAGCACCAACGATTAATGAAGGCCGCATTAGTCTACCTATCACCACCGAGAAAGAATCCGTAGTACGATAAAGATTGTGCAAAATGGAAAAGCATGACAGATGAAGAATACAATACTGTGTGGATCGCTGCCTTCAACTGCTTGGTTTTAAAGGTGTACACCACGCTATGTTAGATTTCCCTCATTTTCATGTGGTATTGGGGCTCGAATTCAATCCTCTCTACTTTCAAGTTAACTGTATTTAAGCAAACCCATATAAAAGTTTCTATTCCTGAGGTAAAAATATCTGTTTAAGCCTCCGAATATCTTGGATGGTTGGCAACATTGAACTTCATCAACGTGATCGATGATAAACATGATGCTAAATAGTCAGGTTTTCGCCATATCAACTTGTGAATCATCGTTGTTATTTGTAGAATATCGGTCTCCACTTTTCGACATAGTATACTCCATGTGCGGATTTAAGAACTTTCTCATTTTCACAGCAATAATTTGCGAAGCAGTCAAGGTTCAGACCAATTAGTAAGCTCACTTTATTATTTGAAAGACCCTACACAGATACGGACTAACAAAAGTTCGCTTAGTTGGTGTCAATGTAGAAGTTTTTGAAAAAAAAAGATGGATTTCTGTAGCTTATAATATAACAATATTTACTTCCAAATTTCAGAACAATAGATAAAAATGGAGACGAGAAAGAGAAAAATTAGTGACGTAAGCTCGGTTGAAGTTCCACCGCTAACACAGGAAGAAATTCGTTTTGCCATCGCATTTCGACGACAACTCACGCCAGTCAAAATTCTGCACGAATGCCAAAATGCATACGGAATAAATGCACCATCTCTTGTTACTATTTCAAAGTAGTTTCGAAGATTCCAGGCAGGCCATTTTCCTGTGGAGGACGAATCTCGTGAAGGTCGGCCCAAATCCTCGACCTACGATACAAATGTAGCCCTGGTGAAGGCTAAAATTGACAAAGATACCAGGATGACACAGGAGATGTTAGCAGATGAACTGGGCTTGAATGCCATGGCTGTGTCACGAATTTTAAATTATCACCTGAAATATTTGAAGAAGTTAGCTCGATGGGTTCCAAAAATTTTGAATGGAGAGCAAAAAGAGGCTCGTGTTCGTTTTGCTCAATATTTCCTGGATAAGTTTGAAAACAAGCTGTTTCAATAAGATCGTTACAGGTGATGAATCTTGGTTTTACAAGTACGACCCGGAAACCAAACAGCAGTCCATGGTATGGAGCCTAGAAGGTGCAAATCCTCCAGTAAAGGCCAAACAACAAAAGTTATAATGTCGATGTACTTCACCAGGGCGAAAATGGTCGCCGTCATCTCGCTTTAAACTGGTCAGACAGTCACTGCTAATTGATATACTGAAACTTGCTTACCACAAGTTTTCCAAAATTTACTAGGACACCGACAAAAAGCGGAGCTGCACCGCTACTTTTTGCACCACGACAATGCGCCTGCGCACACTGCTGGAAAAACCAACCAGCGAAGATAGTGAGTCCATTGTATCCAGCACCGAATCATCTTGTCTAAGGGAACTCTTGATCACGTAAACATCAATGCTGACTTCTTCTATTAACAGATTTGATAACAGCTGGACTAATTTGCACGAGGGGATGCTGAGCATTCTGCCACACATACTCTTCCTTTACTTCACGAAAGCGTCCAGGGATAGTTCACCTATCGCAGATCCAACGACGTACACCTAAGCTACCTGGAATGGAGGACATACACTGCCAAGCGTCAGATGAAATTTTTTCCGTGACTGAAACAGATCAACTTATGTTTTGTAGGTACGGTCTTTAATGGCTAATTACAGTTCTTTTTCTGTCAGTCTTTAAAATTTGTATTGGAAAGCAGACAGCGGGCTTGTAGTAGAGCGTTCGCGAGTATCTATAGAGAAAGAGGCGATGAAACAGGGTTTAAAACGCTCAGCACTGGTGATTCTGAAGTGGATAATAAAAATGATTGCTAGATCTGTTCATGCGATTAGTGCTTTAGCGATGCAATTCATCATAGTGCTTAGGCCAACTGAACTGGCCCGACGTCAGTCAATGTTGAAGTAGTTAAGCTCTTTGTTGTCTGCTTAGAGTCTCCTGTAATTTAAGAATTACATCATCATCGTTGAAATGCTAAGATTTTCTCCTGTCAACTACTGAATTATGCCTAATCCAAAAGTTTACAAGATGTAATCCAACTTCCTTTAAACATTTAGCAACGAAAACAAAAGTTTACCTTAGGTAGGTAGGTGGAAGTTGGATACTGTGACAGATCTCCGTTGTCAAAGCCATCCCGTGGAGTTCAAGTGACTGATGATGTCACCGACTCCCATCTCTCTGGTACCTCATTCAGATCGTCGAAGGAAAGTTTACCCAATGTGCAAAGCCTAGCTCTACCTAGTGCCGGGCATCCGCAGAGAAAGTGAAAGAGAGTCGTCTTCTCGCTAAAGCTCCCACAACCGCATGCATCCCTATTGGAAAGTGACCCGTGCTGATTGCCACAACCCTGGCGATTTTCGACCGAGTTCTATTTAGAAGGTCTTGCGTCTTGACCCAATTATAGTTGGGCAATATCTTCCTGGATATAACGCAGTTAGCCTGCCCCATCTATAGTCGGCCTTTTATAGAAAGTGCAAGAAGATTTCTCTCTTGATAGATCCCAGATAGGACGTACGACAGCGGTATATATCCATAAGACCATCTTTGGACGAAAGCATCCTTAACGTCTAAGAAGATAGCTAGTGTATATTGCTTGTAATGAGAGTCGTGTCCTTGGATCTTCCCTTGATATATGCGTGTTGAGATTTGGATAAGGATTTCGTATGTGGGTATCTAAAATGCATTCTAACGTCTTAAGTAAGAATGAAGTCAGGCTAGGTTAGGTTAGGTTGAAGTGGCTGTCAGCTAAAAGTCAACACACTTAGACCAACAATAGGTCCATTGTGATACCACGTGTATTTGGAAAGCGGTCTCTAGCCTACTCATTGAACCATTTGGAGCTTCTGATGAAGCGTAGGAGGTCCCTAAAGGCTCCTAAGTGGAGTTTTCTTCTTTGGGAGAGAGCTGGCCGAGGTACAAAGAAGGTGAACAAGAGTCTCCTCCTCCTCCTCCTCGTCCATGCAGCTTCTGCAGAAATCATTTGAAAATACGCCAAGCTTTGTTGCATGCTTGTTTATTAGACAGTGTCCGGTAATGAAACCAATTACAGCGCTGATATGCAATCTATTCAGAGAAAACAGAGAGCCTTTCAGATCCAGCTTAGGCCAAATCTGTTTTGTCACTAAGTCAGGCTAATCGGGCTAAAATCCTTCGCGGATTCGTGATCTCTCTTCCCCGCTTTCGGCATAAACACCACCAAAATGCGTCTCCAATTCAGGAGACGTGGTTTAGTAATAAAAAATTGCCAGTTCGTCATCCCGCTAATTCGTCACTAAGCTACTATGGCCTGGAACCCAGAGAAGACTGACCTTAAACCGACGGTACAGCAGACCGAGTTCTCACATATACTGTTCTACCAGTTTGGAGGGTCATGTAGCTGAATCTATGGTTCTGATAGCGGTCTGGCTATCAACGAAATTGGCGACGTTTCGCTTGTGTATATGATTGTTTCTCAGCGTCCAACAAGCCTGGCGCATTGCAAGCAATCCCGCCTGGAATACACTGAACGAGTCCGGAAGGCGGTAAGACTCCGAAATTGACGGTGTTTCTGAGAAGATTCGGGCAAATAGCAACTAGCCATGGGATCGCTGTGTTTAAGGATTTCTGCAGCGTAATTGACAATATGTCATCGAGATCAGGCGATTTATATGAAGAGAAGCTAGTAATAGCCCATGATGTCTTTTCTTCGTTAATTATAGTTTGATGTCATTCCATGACGTAGGCTGCACGTCTTGAGAGCAGTGTGTTCCTTAATATCTCCAAGGATTCCGTAGTAGTTTCTGTCCAAGTTCTATCCGATCTTTTATAAACGACATGCCGGAGTGTTAATTGGACAGAATCTTGCATAATCTAGCGGAATCCTTCATGATGGTTTCAATGGATTGGCTGTCCTGATGGATTCCTTGTAGAGTCTAAAGTGAGAAACATAATCAACTGCATATGCACGCATATGTAAACCCACGAATACTCACAAACCTATCATCCAACACTTAATAAGCCCAGCGTCGATTCGTTAAATGTTCGTTCACTTTTGCAAACATTAGCGAATGTAATCGTAAGAGGGAGCGGTCTCAGACGCTCGTTGTATATGTAAATCTGACAGTTGTCATGTTTGTTATGAAAATTTTCAAAAAAAAATCCCGACTACGAATTTGTCCACATATTAATAGAAAGTATTCGCAAAAATAGGTGCCTTTTCAATAAAAGAAATGCCTTTATTTTAATAAAATGAGAAAGAAAAAGGCATGGGATGATATTTCAAAAGAAACGGGCAGATTGATTTGACTGATAGGTAGGCAGACAAAAGTATTATGGTCGTCGGATGGAATTGACAGAACATAGGAATGCATTTCGTTTAGTTATGACATTAGCTTATGTTTCTCAGTGTTAATTATGGTTGAGCCTTAAAACAGTCCTTGTAGGGTTGCCAAAAATTGTGCATATAGCAGATATTGAAAACTACCCTGGTTACCTTCCTTAGATTGGGTAGATCTTCATTCCACCATGGGGGGGAAATATTTGTTTACTGAAACTAATCGGACACGAGATCTTGTAAGCAACATCGAAAAGTTAACCTTAGCGTTTCAATTTAATTTCAATAATGAAAAACTCAATTAAGTCCAGGGTTCCACTAGGGTCATCCCCGTCTGTAATCTATTTATTAATAAACTTGAACAAGTCCCTTTATAATTGAGAAGTAACTTAAACATCTCCCTTTGTAAATATTACTCCGTGGCGTATATTCAAAAGCTTTTTTCATTCATCAAAATACCAAGCAACTGGCAAAACATCACCCATCCCCATGCCACTTGCTGTCAGACATTATAATTGCTTCGCAAGTTTCAACTCCCCCAAGCCAGCTGTTCTCAACTGCAAATAAACAAAATCGTAGCCAGTGGACGAAAGCTCAGCGCCAAAATGCCATGTGCTTCTTTGGCTGCAAGACAACTCGGAAAATCTGTATGAAAAGGAATTTTTTCTTTTTTTGAAAAAAAAAAAAGCTTTGACAAGTTTGCAATAAACAATCCAACCAAATAGTACAACCGGCAAGCAGTATCGTATCAAATAAAATATAGTACTTAGATACTTTGTAACGCACTTCAACTTTAGTTCGTTTGCAGTTTTTGTGCGGTTCGGTTGGGTTTTTCTTACGTGTCGGGTACTTGGACGTTCCAATTGGTGGAAAAGACGAGTTATACGAAAGTGAAAAAAAAAAAAAAAATTATATCTTCTAATAATGTGAAACCAATGCATGAATAAATGCATAGATAAATTGAACATATTTGTACGTTTTGCAAGTGAATATCGCTGCATCGCGGGAAGTCGTTGGATTGCTTCGGGGCAAAATATTTGATTAATGTGTCTAAGTCAACAGGTGCTTTATTTATAGTTTGACAGTGGAGAGGTTTTTTTGTTTTTAAGTGCATTGGATGTGATTGAAGGAGTATCTGCTGGCGAAATGTCTGTCTGAAAAATGTTGTATTTTAAGACATGCAATGAGTTTTTGAATTTTTGACACAAATTTGTCGAATACTCGTAGATACATGAATTTCCATATCTGTGTGGTAAATTTAAATTGGAAACTAAATTTATATCGTATTTTTGAAAAAGTATCTATGAGATAAAAAAGTATCTGCACCTGAAATTTCCGTATAAATTACAACCCCAGTGCTGAAAAGATTCGAATTTCGGGATAAAAGTGTTTCTTGAAATCATAGATACAAAACTTTGAGTATCTGCACTGCAATTTTGTGTATAAATTATACAAAAGCCACCTTTTAGGTGTCGGAAATTGTTTAAAATTTAAATTTCTCGTACAATTCGTAGTTTTTGATAAAATAAAGATTCGACAAAGTATCTACGCCTATATTTTCCATAGAAATTCACACCAAATAGTGCTAAATTGTCCACAACGCATGGAAAATTATTTCACGATATCATACACAAAAAAAAGTCGCACATGGTAAATTCCAAGTAAAGAGTTTCTTTGCGGTCATTACGTGCGCAAAATTCTTGATTGAATATAAGACGGCTGTATCTATGGCTCTGTCCGGTCGACATTTTTGCATTTTGTATTTGAATTCGCTGTATGTGTGAGCATATAAATTGACCATCGATGACCAGTTGCTGAAGAGTGATTAAAATGGTAAGTTACATTTAATTCCGTTCTTTTTTGTTTAACCTTCCGACCTGTGTAAAAAGATCTGACACACATAGTTATGCAATTGAAGAAATAACCGACTGTAACAGGTTCAAAAGTCCTGACATTATGCAATATGATTGTTATTTTCCCTTCTGTCTTGTTGCAGATTTTTTTTTTGATATCTTTAATTCGTTGCTGTAGTGCGTGAGGTTTTTTTTGTTTCTTCTGTAATTGTTTTGTTATTAATGGGACGTTGTGTTGTCTCAGATGATGTGGGTACTGAATTACAATGAGACAGGTTATCTGTCGTGCGACAGGCATGCCGCATGTGCAGTGCAATGTGTGTAATTTTTAACCGGTGATGCATGCGATATTAAAGTTCATGGGCTGCCTGGAGTTATGGGTATGGACTTTTCATGCTGATAAGTGGTGTGCTGGGACTTTATGATCTTTTGAGTAGCTGCGGCGTTGTCACCGATTATAACTAGAGGGTATTGGAAATTTCTCATTGGGTGTTAAAAAGTAGCTTTGTGTGTAGCTGGAAAGTGATGTGAAGTGGAGGCTTACATCTCTGTCTAATGAAATATTTATGACCCTCTTGAGGCCAGATGATTAGAAGTAGCATGCTTAACGAGAAATAGGCCAACGTCGTTTTTATGTTTCAGGTTAATCTAAATAAGACAGGAGATATCTCAACAGCAACTCACTGATCTAACAAATTCAAAGCAAACTTAGAGCAAGCATCACTATCATATGATAGAAACAGTCACACTATCGTATCCAGGTGCAATACCTCTGGTACCCCATTTGTATTTAATTTTAGGTGTTCACCTCGGAAAAAATAGAGCATGGTAGTAAATTTCGAGGTGTGACTCAATTAAGTGCACTGAGCAACATACTAAAAGTCACCCGAATTCCCATTTGCGTGTCATGGCTTTTTTTGTATTCGATAGATAATTGTATAGCATTAATGATGACAAATGATTTCGGGCATATGGACACCACGGAAACGTCGCAGGAACTGCATCCTTGAGCTCCATTTTTCGAGCATTTGAGGCCGTATCTCACGAATGGTGCCCTCAATGTTGCCTTGCAAGGCTGGAATCATTATTGGCTTGTCCGCATAGACCAACGACTTCAAATACTTTCACAGAAAATAAATCGATCTTGGAGGCCAGGCCACAGGTCCATTTTTGGAGATAATGTTGTCATCGAACACTTCCTTCAATAATTCGATGGTTTCGCCCACAGTATGGCATGTGGCACTCTCCTGCCTGCAGGCCATATTCACGCACTTTTGGAAACCAAAAATCATTGATCATGAGTCTATACCGGGCACAGTGGCATTTAAATTTTCTTCATTTTTGAATAAGTATGGACCGATGATGCCGCCAACCCATAAACCGCACCAAACAGTGCATTTTTCTAAGTGCATCGGTTGCTGATGAATCACCTTTGGATTTCCCTCGCTTCAAATCCGACAATTGTGCTTATTCACAAAGCCACTGAGACAGAAGTGAGCCTCATCACTGAACAAAATTTGACGGTAAAAAAGTTAATCGACTTCCAACTGTTCAAGCGACGTAAACGATGATCGTTTGGCTTCATTTCTTGCATCAATTGAATCTTGTAAGCGTGTAAACCAAGATCCTTGCGCAAAATCTTCTACAAAGTCAATGGACACAGACTTTGCGCACGATGACGAATCGATGAATTAGGATCTTCCTTAACACTGGCCTCAACGGCGTCGATATTTTCACTCTGTGCATTCTTATCGGTGGCCTGGAGTCCAAAAGAGTAAATGTAGTGCGAAATTTTTCAATTGCTTGACTCGGTCGAATATGTTGACCGTAAAATTGGCGTAGCGCTCTATAAATATATTTTTACTGAACACTGATTTTGAAAGATATTTCCACAATTTGTAAACGCTGCTCGGACGTAAATCTTTGCATGATGATTTGCCAAATAATACTGAATAAAAAAAGGTGTCAGCTGTCAGATTAACTATCAGCTGTCTGAGTGTTGCCATATTAAAAAAAAAGTATGACTGTTCTCTCCCAAACTACTCGCTCAATTGAGCTCAAACTTAGACATAAAGTATGTTTTGAAGAGAGGAAGGTTATGCACATAGCGCGATTACTTTACGATAGGTAGCGCCGAACAACAATTTCAAAAAATACAAATTAATTTCTGTTTGTTTGTGTGTTTTCGATAAACTCCGAAGCTACTCGGCCAATTGAGCTCAAACTTAGAAATAATCGTTCAATAAAAACACATACCCACAAAAAAGCATCCATTTCATGCAATTAAATGGCGCTGCAGTGCACCTATATAAACGTTGAGAAACTTCCAACACCCTGCAACCTTTGAAAGTTGTAAATTTAACTATGAAAAATTCAGCCCTATATTTCATTCTACGAGCGCACAAAGCTTTAGTTTCCTCGGCCATTTGAGGTATTCTTGCGGGATGTAGGAACACGTACACACGTTGGAAGATTGTACATAAGTGCGGAGAGAAAATAGAGTTTTCAGCACCTTGTATTTTAAAATTCAACAATTTGTTTCCTTTATATTCCTTTCTAAGATCTGGGGGTATTTAAAGACAAACTGTGTTACAAAAATCAGAAATTGTGCTACGGTTTAGCCACGTGTTCTGTTCTATAAGTGTAATAGGTTCCAGTTTTTTTATGTCATCCAAGAATTTCTGTAGGGGTGTGGGAAGACGTCTAGAAATAGTAAAATTTTATATAAATCAAAAGCATAATGTTCTGTGCAACACCCTGTGTTTTTAAAATCAATAATTTGGCTGCGCTGTGTTCTTCTGTATGATCCGAGCTATAGCGTTGCTATAGTTTTAGCTTTTTTAAGTCATTTGAGAACTTTATGAGGGTTTCGGGAAGACACGAACAAATCGGAGGGGATGAAAATACTCCGACACCCTGAACTCCAAAAATCCAAAATTTGACTACAATATTTGCTAGTTTTTAGATGTTTTGGTCGTCCGATAACTTCTAGAGAGGTATGGATAAATATTCTGTTTAACACACTGCATTTGACAAATCTTTTTGTATAAGTCTGCAAGGTTTGAGTTTTTTAGATAATCTGGGGTCTTCGGGAGGTGTGTGGAAAGATGCACACGCATAACGAAATTGTATATATGTCAAAAGGAAAATGTTCACTGTATAACACCCTGCATGTCGATAATTCGAAATTCGGCTACAATACTCCAAAAACGGCACACAATTTCTTTGCAAACACAAAGTAATTATTAAGTTTTAGCTTAAGTATTACGAGTACCTCGTGCCTTACCCCCACTTTGTGCGATTTTAATGGTCTCAGATGTGACCATCTATACGTCAAACAGCTGTGTGACAGCTTGATTTTAATGATTTTGAAATGCAGTTGTTTATGCACCACACTAAAATTTTTGACAAAGTTAGGGGCGTCATCAACGGTAAGCCAAGGTAACGTAAGCAAAGCGGCTTCTTTGTTCTTTTATAAACAAGTCTTGCAGATTTGAATTGTAATTTAATTACAATCGCAGAGTCTACTGATGTCCGTTGGTTGCAGTTTGAGTGAATCACAAAAAGCTTTAAACATACGAGTTTGCTATCATAGGGACTCCATGAAGAATAACATCCCTGGACAATTTTTCACGTTCCGTGAGACAATTTTTTCTATCAGCACTGAGATTTCACTATCGATTTTGTTACACGCCACAGAATCCGATGTTTGCTCCAGCAACTCCAACTGTTAGGATAGCTAACGTTCTACGTCGTCGAAGTGGGTGCTAAAATCGGTGACAATTCTGTCCAGCCATAATTTTGAAATTTTTCAATTGAGCATTGCATTCATTAATTTGTTTAGCTAGGCGCTTGTTGAGCATTTTTAGATCGCTGATTAGAGATGCCAGTGGTGATCTTGTTGTGCGGGGAGGAGAACTTGGGTCTGACATTGCGGTGAGCTTCGTGCGTTACATGATATTTCAAGGGCAAATGGGAAACTGGTAAAGTCCAAATTAAATACAAAATTTATGGAGATTACTTATTGGATAAAACTTGGAATCAAAAGCCACCGCGGAGTTTCAATGTTAACTTGACTGAACTATCATACGCATCTCATGAAATATGACACTTTTCTTGTTCGACTTTCATAAACCATCGTCTTTTTTTCCAGGTAAACCATGAGTAATATATTTTTTAAATTAACAAGTTTCCATATTAAAACTTGAAAATGCATTATTTATCCGAAAAATGTTAACTTTCAATCCAATTCGGGCATTATTAGGTACTTTTCAGAAAAAAATGTGATTTTCGTGGGAAAAACCATGACAAGTGTGTCATAGGTATTTAGAGGATTTTTTGTACGTTCTCCAGTACACTTAATTCTTAAGTTTGATCCAAATTTCGCCTAAAATTCCTGAGCTAGTAATGCGGCAGCTCATTATAACGAAATATAAATAAGCTGAGAACTGCACAGCACAAACACTTCAACACAATGGTATATGCAGATAAACCTGGAGGCTGTAGCATCTCATTCAAAGCTCGAATTCCAGCTGTGCCACTCCCATGGGCCTTAAATCCTCGCATGAAAGATATTAACATAGTCAAAATGCGACAAGCACAGTTGTATCAACGTCTTTATTATTTCTTTAGAGGTGCGCTTCATATCTGTAGAAAACCATTTAACACTCCGACTTAAAAGATCTTTTATGTATCCTCTTGAACTTTTCAAGGTCTTTAGCTTAAGATAAAGAGAAATGTTGAACTTCATCCACAATCTTGTTTCTGTTGATTTTCTCATGTCCGCAAAGAAGTGAGTGTACTGTTATCTGGCCCGAGTCACTAGGGCCATTTTTTTTTCTCGTATATTGTATCAGGGCATGGGCGTTTGGGAAAAGGGGGTAGAGGATCATAGGAGAAGGTTGTAGTGATGGGGAAATACAGAGCTTGGAAGATAATTCCACATTCGTGTCGTTCGGCTTATAAACGAATCCCTATATTTGATACTACGACCGAAGTTTTGCTTAAGGTTGGACTGATGTGCATTCGCAGCATAACGCGTACTGCGGGTGAAATTTTTGAAGGGGAGGAATGTAACTGGCTATTTCGCTGAACCATTTTTTATAAAAAAAAGCGATAAAATAGGGAAAGACACGAGACATTTCTCCGATGTTCAAGTGAATGTATGAAGTTCAAAATGTCTCATTAACCTTTACCCTGTCTAGAATGTGCAGAACGGTCTTGGGTGCACCAGACGAGATGTGGACATTATTTTCCAGCTTTGGACGGAGTCAGACGGGGTCAAATATTTCTTGCACTGTTTAAGAAATCCTAGACATTTTGCAGTATTTTTGACGGCCTCGAATAAGTGATCGTTCCACCATTTTTTTTAATTTTTTGAGATTGTAGAGCGACTAAACGGCTTGGTTATTTTTAAAAAGCTATGCCTTATTTAAAAACCAATTTATTCGCATTCCAGAAATGCCAAAAATATTGCAATGTAAAATACCGTATGAGAATTAAGGCATTTGACGTAATTCAACTCATAAAATACACTTTTGGTTATAACTTCTATTTTAATAATGGAGCCCAAATAGAATACCCCTCCGGCATTTTTCGCCTTAAAGAAACCTTCCAGGCCTTAAAATTTACTCCAAAAAGTCTTGCCAGAAAACAAACTTGATTTAAGTAGATTCTAAAAGGTTTAAATCCTTTTGAAAAAAGGTTAAATCCAATTGCAAAAGGGTTTAATTAAAGTGAAAATGTTATATGCAAGCATACTAATTCAAATGTTCATACCGCATTTAATCAAAATCCATTTAGATGTTATTGAGTTACGAGTAGGGGCTGAAAAGGATGATTTAAGTATTTTTAGAGACCATCTTAGACAAACATCACCATATAATTTTTTTCCGCACACCATTATATTTTAAAGTCTACTTTCGAGCGCAGTGTGAAATTCAGAAGATCTCAACACGAATGTGGAATGATTTACCTCCCCTCAATATTTTTAGGGATCTATAATTTGCAAAGATTCAAATTTAATGAGCATCATCACCTCTCCGTCTTTACTTCACTTTCCAATCTATAACTCCACCTATACCATTGCTCTTTCCCAGTTGCTGAGATTCCATTTCGGTTGTTCTGCGTCACGTTATACGAGGACCTCCCTGTTTTCTCCCTCGTCGTGTTAGCCATTGCATGGCTTGTCGGGCTTACTTATAATGACTTTTGTATAATGACATCTATACGTTCCTGGCCAGATCTCTCATAAAGCTGTTAGTTAGAGATACGATCTAACACTGCTTGGTTATCAAGAGATGATTGTGTTATATCCCGCTGCCTATGGCCATAATTAAATGAGGGGAGAATCAAATGCTTACTAGCTTTGGGAGAAAAGGAAATCCGCATCTTGATAGGTATACTAACGGGACATTGCGTGATTGGCACTATGGCCAAAAGGCTGGGAATAAACTCCCCGGACTACTGCAGGAGCTGTCAAGATGAGGAAGAAATAGAAATAACCATCAAACATCTACTCTGCGATTGCCCTAATCACCGCAACCGTCGCCTCCTCCATATGGGAAACCGACTCTTCGGAGAACTGGGTGAGGTGGCACATGTTTCGTTGGTAGACTTAACGAGATTCATAAGGAGCACACGCTGGTTCGAGTAAGAACTAACTAGAAACAGTGTTAGATGCGGTAACATGACCCAAGGGGTATTACAATGGACCAATAGGCCACCGTGTAAGCACCTTTTGAGATGCACAGCCTTCCCAACCTAACCTAACCTAACTTATGCCAAAACACTCGTAATATGTTTCTTAGACAAAGATTAACAAAAGTTTGCAGTTTTTTTTGTGACATTGACGGTCACTTTCCAAATACTGCAGCCATATAACAGTACCGATTCCACATTAGAGCGGAACAGTCGCAGCTTGGTATTTAAGCTGATTGCACTGCTTTTTTATATTTTATACAACATACCGAATGTAGCCTTAGATTTAGATATACGACTGCTAATGACTAATTCGGTACCACCGTCAGTTGAGACTACACTTCCAAGGTAACAGAAGTTTTCTACTCTCTTGACTTGTTGTCCTGCAATGCTGATGTGAGTTGTTGACGAGTTCGAAGGAAGACTTAGAATTTTAGTTTTGGCAGAGTTAATCTTCAGTCCTACCAAGTTTGCCTCTGCCACCAAACCAGTGGCTATTTGGTGCAGGTCCATAATTTTGTAGGCAAACATAGTCAGCATAGTGTTTGAGATAGGTTGGATTCCGTCACATTTTGTCGACAGATCGCTCCACAAAACATCACTGATCACCACCATAGAGAGTAGTGGTGATAGTATGCAACCTTGTGGAACGCCGCTTCGGATCTCAAATTCTTCCAACAATCTGCCCTTATGCGCATCATCATAACTTGCTACAAATTTATGTGGAATAGCTCTGGAAACTTGATAAGCAATCCTTTCCTCCATTCTTCAGGGAAGGTTTCGCTGTTCCAAACCTTCCCCATTAATGGAAGCAGTACGTCTGCAGTTACTGCTGGCGAAGTCTTATAGACCTCCGCTGGAAGACCGTCAATTCCTGCCTCCTTGTTTGGTTTGAGTGCTTTAATCGCGGCTACGATTTCATTCTTACTGGGAGGTGAGATGCGAATTCTGTAATTTCAGTCGTCGGACAATTCGTTTTGATTCTGGGGAAAATCTTAGTCCACCATGCTGTTTAAGACAGTGAAGAAGTATTCCTCCCATCTCCTTAGTTGGTCTTCATCAGAAAATAGCAGAGACCCATCCAAAATTTTCACCGGGTGTTGACGTAAACTGTGACCACCTATCAGCTCTTTGGTGATTCTGTACATGGTTCTGCTGTCGCATCTACTTGCTGCTTCTTCTGCTTGTTCAGCCAGTGCATTGATGGCATTTCTTTTGTCAAAGCGCACGCTACGCTGGACTTTTCTCATCGTCATGACGTACTGGGAGCCGAGCTCGCTGCTTCCCTCTAAATTGCGAACATTAATTTGTTTCCGTCCTTCCATCCTTCTCCAGGTATCAGTAGATAACCACGTCTTACCAAATTCAGAGATCTAGTTGAAATCGGTCTAGATTAGGATTGGAATTGACACTTCTTACTGAGTGCAAAGATTTCGATATATCATCACCTCCGTTGACTACTTACCTTGACGTGGTGGAGATGTTCAGTACTGCCTAATGATTCCAGGGGGCGATTGCAGATAACCACGTCCTCCTTGACCTTAGGACAAGATTTTCTGCTCCGGTAACGATTACATTTTTCATTGTATTCCAGTGTTCATTAATGTTCGGCGGCATGGCGCTGGTGATTGCTTCTGTCCCTTGAACAATATGGTCTCTAAGGGATCCCGTAGTCTGCGAGATCCCTCAGTCTGTCAGTGTCATACCTGGTTTCTGGCTACCATAAGGTGGTGATCTCATTCCAGTTCAATGTTGGCTCCAAGGCGTTCTCAGTTTTCAGGCAGTATAAGTGTGCTTTCGGCAAGACATGGGGCTTGTCACCGAAAAAGGTTTCCTGGATCTATACGGCTATGATAAGACCTTTCCTAGCATATCCATCAGTTGTTTGGTGGAAGGGGCTTTCGCGTAAATATGTGACTGCCTTTTGCACTAAACTCCAAAGAACTGGTTGTCTCGGCTACACGGGAGTTTTTTCGAGTACGCCTGGCTCTGCTCTAGATGCACTGCTCAATCTACCTCATCTCGATACTTATAACATAGGCAGCACTATAAAAGCAATCTACCGTATTAGGTGTGGTGGCTTTTGATACAACCTAAACTGGAGTTTTGATAACCTTGCGCGACACTTTCCTACGACCCCTGCCTTATGGATATGCCATCTGACGCTATCAGAACTTCGGTAGTGGCGCTAATTTAAAGTCTACTATCCCTGCCTTTAGGACTGGCTTCAACCAGAATCTGAACCAGTAAGGTATTGTAGCCGAATCTTCGTAGATGGCTCCAAAACCAGTCAGGGGCCAGCTGCTGGTGTCTTCTTGGAGGACGACAATATCGAGTCGCATTTTTCGTTAGGCAGTGTCTGTTTTCCAAACGGAGACTTATGCAATTCTAATGGCGATGAACTGTTTTGTAAGGAAGAGGTGGAAGGGTCAGAGTATTTGCGTCTGTAGTGACAGTCAGGGTGCGCTTAGGGCCTTGCTCAACCATTTGACCACTTACAAGGTAGTTCTAGAATGTCTGGGTCCAAGGCCACATTGGGGTCAGTTAGACCATTCCTGATGGTGAAAAAAAACTAGAAAAATGAGATATAAAGGTGCAACAAGACTCGAACCTAAGACCTGTATGGTTGCAGTGAAACACCCAATAATCTGACTCACTGAATCAGATATTAAGATTGTATTTAACTTTGTTAATATATTAATACATACTCGTATGTAATTGCTTATTTCAAGTTGTTCTTGCAGATTTCCCCGAATGGCAAAGTTTCACTTGCGTGCTGAGTTCAATTAGGAGTGCTTACTCAGTTTCATGGCAAACCTCTTGAAAACTATTCCCACTGTCAGTGACTTTTGTCTTCTTCCGCCACTCGTGATGCGTGACAAAAAAAAAAACTTTGTCGACCACCACTTAACACCGACTTTAAAAACCTCACCCAACAAAAATTATTCCCAAAAGTATGCATGAACATATTATTAGGCTGCTCAACTGCTGCACTCGTTGTTATGACATCATTTCAACTCAAAGCGTTCATTGTGCCCTCTGGCCATGTTTCCCATCGTCACTTCATGTTACTTTAGTCTAACCGCACCCACACCATTCCCCCACCTTTCCAGTCATTCACCATTTAAGGTCATAAATATTCGAGGCACAACGTTCTGGGTAAACATCTTGGGCAGTCAGTGGCATTAAACATCATCACTGACGTGTCAAAAGTCTCCACTTTCACCCCGTCTTCATGCCGTCTCTCTATCTCACTATCATCTGCATCTGTATCTGCATCCACATGCACAATGATTAAGAGAGGGTGTCAAGGCCGACATCAAATTGTAAAATACGTTTGTAGAATATAGATCAACAGCAGCAGCAGCAGTAGCAGCACTTGTACAAGGGACAGTCACTCTTGGTGCAATGGACGCATAAAAATGAGAAAAATCATAAAAGATTGCATTCCAATGAAGGAACATTCCATGCGCGATTGTCAATCGATTTGATTTTCGATTACACGATTTGTTCAACTGTGGTGCGGGATATTGCCCGGAGATCGTTGTAGTGATGGCCTAATTCTCGTTTATTGTGCGAACTCTAATCAATGATTCAGTTGTTGTTGATTTTCCAACTAATTCATGGACGAAGATAGATAACTTCATTGCATTCCGTAGAAAACTTTTCAGCAACAAAACGATACTGAGAGTTGGATTCCTGCCACAATTTATGAACTTTGTCATCCTTTTCCAAGGAATTGTGGCAAACTTTACTGGATGGATTCTTGCAGAATAAATTTTCTGTACTGCACCGCAGAGAAGATATATGTATCTGCAGTTGTCGTTCATGTATGCTGACTCTAGTGGATAGTATCCACAGAGTTTTGTGAAATTAAATGCAAAGTGTCAGTTGTGTACATGGACGTAGGGGAAAAAATCCGAATGAATTACGAAGTACAAAGGAGTCAAGATGAAGTTCATGTGGGGTGTTTTACACAGTGCACAGTTAGTAAAAATGTAGCAATATTTGAAACCATACATTACATCTTTGAGATGGTTGTGGGTCATATAATTTGCATGGGATAAAGCGGTTACTTTGGAAAAGTTTATTTAGACATACAGCAGGGATACTGTATCAAGTTATCTTCAAATACGTAGATGAGAACGTATGCATTTAGAGAGCCTAAGAATAAGTGAGCTGCGGTAAGTGTTAAAGTAAACGTGTGCTAATTTGTTTGCATCTAAATGAAATAGAAATGGATGTAACTAGATGTTGCCCAAAATGTGAATATATCGTAGTGTAAGCTGTTGCAAAACGTTGCCTCATACTGTTTCATTACCGTCGATCATTTTTCCTTCCTTGCGCTTATAATGCACTTTATTTTGCAACACTTTGACGAATTTACGTATTTTACTTGAGGACTCAGTAGTTAAGTGCACTATAGCTGAGCGGGAAACCCTAGGCTCAAGTCCCACAAAAAAAAAACCCAAAACAAAAGTTTTTCACAGCCGCATCTCCCGCGAACATTTGACAAACAATCAAAAAAAAATGTTCTCCTTCGGAAACGACATAACACTGTAGGTACCTACCACTCGTATTAATAGGGTTACTCTTAACTCCAAATACACGGCCTCATATTCTGAAACCCTTTCAGCGAAAGAATACTGACGGCCAGACTCAGGGAAAGAGTAAGAAACCTCACTGAATGATCGTGAGTGTTACGCTCCCACGAACGCTACTGAGGACATGTCATCGGAACACATGGCCTCGGTATACGCAATGATAACTTTGAAAGGTTATAATACCAATCGCTTTGTAATAGGTGACACCCTATACGAACATAAGACCTGCCATAAAATCAGCTGGGTATCTACCGATCGGCAGAGAACTTCAAATTGATCGAATTGCTATTAGCCGGCGTTTTAGACGTTTCTCTCTTGAATATCTGAAACAGGCATAAATAAATATTTGGCCACATTGGAGATCCGGATAGTGACGCCCTTTAGAACTGGCTGAGTCAGACCGGTCAAGATCCTCTTCGCGTAAAAAGAACAACCTCAGTTTTGAGAGGATTGACCGGAAGCCCATTTATCGATCATACGCAGAGTCATTTGCGCGTTAGCACAGACACATCACATGTGTTTGAGCGTAGACGTTAGAACCCTTGAGAGTGTTCAACAGAGAGTCGACCACCATGCACCATAGCAGTGGAGACAGAACGCCACATTACGGACAACCCCTGTTGATACCTGCGATTACATACCGGCCACAATCCGCATCCACAGCCAAAGTTCTGTTCATTAGCATTTCTTTAATCCACAACACGAATAGTGGTAGCCACCTTCCAAGTACTGCACCCATACAGCAGTACTGATTCCATGTTAGAGCGGAACAGTCGCAGCTTGGTTCTTAAGCTGAGACTTGGTTCTCCAGACTTTCGATATCATTCCGAACGCAGCTTTTGCCTTTTCGATTGTGCTATACATACACACACAGTTCGGTGCCACCGCGGTCAAGCGAGACCATACTTCCTAAGTATAGAAAGTTGTCTACTTTCTTGACTACCTGTCCTGCAATGTTGAGTTGAGTGCGGGTGGTAGAAGTGCTCAGAGCTTTTGTTTTGGCTGTGATTATCTTAAGCTCCACTTTGTTTGCCTCAGCTTCTAGATTTTGGGACATCAGATGATGGTGCATTATCCGATGTGATAAGATAAGTTGTCATAGTCCATAGAATCCCATTGTTACCTTCCGCCTATGCTACACGGAGTACATCGCTGATGACCACCAAGAATAACAGCGGTGACATAATGCACCCCTCATGGATTCCACTTTGACTTCAAAATCCTCCGACACCTTACCATTGCGTAAAACGTGTCATTTACTTCCCTCGTAAGTAGCCTTGATAATAGCTATAAGTTTTTCTGGGATGCCACTCCTGCGCAAGGCCAACAAGATAGCATCTCGATTCAAGCTGTCGAAAGCCTTCTCGATAAACAGTAGATGTAGCGGAGACCTATACTCGACGCATTGCTCTATTATGATCCGTACGGTGTTTATGTGGTCGATGCAAGAGGTTCCAGCACGAGAGTCGAGAGTTGAATCTAAATGTTCCTTAATCCGTTCTAATATGATTTTAGCTATTATCTTGGCTACGGCCAGTAGAACTCATATGCATACCTCTTCAGTTTCCACAATCAGATTTTCCCTTTTTTGGAAGCTTGACCATCATCCCTCTTTTCCACTCCTGGGGAAATTGCTCATTTTCCCACGCTCTCCGTATGAGCGGGTGCAGCAGTTCTGCCGATGTGTTTGGCGCCACTTGAAATAGTTCGGCAGGGATGCCATCAATACTCACAGCTTTATTTTTCTTGAGGAACTTGATTGCTGCTGTTATTTTGGTTTTATTGGGAGGTCCGGTGCCATTTTGGTACGAAGCATTAAAAGAAAAACTTTTCCTCTCTCGCGAACGTCTGATAAACATCCGAAAGTAATATTGTCATAAGAAGTTTCTCTCAATCGAAAAAATTGCTCTTCAGAGACGGTATAAAACTTTAAGTTCAACCATTTATTGTCAGGATTAATCCCGTTCCGATTAAATGTTTATTTAAAGATAAAAGAAGGACATATTTTTAGATGAGCACATTGATCGGCTTCTTTGTAAAAAGGAAATGAAAGAAAAGGCAATGGAAGGACAGGAAGTGACAGATGCACGGTTCCGGTGTGAAGTTGGTTTTATTTAACTGCACAGTCTGGCACGAAACGGTGATGCCAAGTAAATGGTTAATACCAACTTCGCCACTACGTGTCAAAATGAAGCAGGCCAAGAGTATTGAAACACCTTTTATTTAGGTCCAGGTAATCCCTTAGTGAGCACGTCTGCTCCCATGTCTTTTGTTGGTAAATATCACAGACAAATGTTGTTCGGCAATGCCTTGCACACTAAGAGATAACGAATATCCATGTGCTTTGTACGGGAGTGAAAAATCGGGTTGGAAGCCAGTTTCTGAAGACCCAGAAGATAACCACTTCCTTGACGAGTGTCTCGAATACCAGCTATCTCATATATCTCTGCAGATGTATGCCCTCCTTAACAAACTCAGTGAGGCTCATATACGTATATTTCCATGCACATGTATTACCAGACACCGTTTGCAGTCCGACATTTTAGATCGCTTGTGGCCCATCGTTTTACAGCTGTAGCACACCAGTTTCGACCAGTTTGGATTCACGGATGACTCGTTTTGGCTCTTGTTCCTATTTTTGAGTTAGCCACAGTACTTCTGATTGAATTTCCCTGCAACCATTGCATTTGAGACGCAATGTCTTCGGCTATGGTAAATCATCCCGAGATTCGATTGCGCATCGATAATTTGCGAAACTTGACGGCAAACTATAGAGAAGCATTATTGCTAATAGATCGGCATTTATTTGAACATCCATGTCACTCAACTTATCGACTACATCGAAGAGCTCTTGAACATACTCAACCTCAATCCCAGGCATCATTCTTGGCCAGCGCTTTCATGTGCATGCGTCAAGTGTCGTAATTGTCCTTGTTAAGGGTTTCAATCCTTGCGATACCCGTGGTGTTCATCTTTACATGTTCATCAGGAATGAGGTCTATACAAGTGTTTCTATTTTTTATTTCGTATGCTTATCTGGGCCCATAACCTCTCAGGATTAGTCCTGTTTCTGTAATTCAAACTAAGGAATAAAAACAGCGCAGTTAAAGTGTACTATTAAATGTTTATTTAAAGATAAAAGAAGGACATATTTTTAGATGAGCACACGAATCGGATTCTGTATAAAAAAAGAAAAGAAAGAAATGGCAATGGAAGGATAAGAAGTGACAGATGAACGGTTCCGGTCTGAAGTTGGTTTTATTTAACTACGAGTACATAGTCTGACACACGAAACGGTGATGCCAAGTGTATGGTTAATACTAACAATTATGCAAACAATTCTGTATATTCTACCACTCACCAAGGATAAAACTGATTTACCCCCAGTCCAATATATCTATAGTAGAACTTAACGTCCAAGTAAAATGGAATTACGCTCACATGGAGCTGTCGACCACATTGTTTACTTTCGAAAACTTCTGTGAATCCTTTGCATTTTATTGGAAAACTTTTTCTTCTAAAGCATTTCCATCATCGATACCACACTCACGTTCATCTCTTTATTCCTCTGTTGAGCACAGTTAAACCCATGCCATTCAACCGAGAGTATGGAAAGTTTTCTTTACAATTTAGACGTCCTTAATCGTGCTTCATCTGCTAATTAAATCATAATTTACTACCGCAAATTATCTCTGCTTTCCATAAGTACTCGTATCTTTCACACCATACGGATATTTCTGCCCCGCATTTCAATGGGTGGTGTCAAAAAATTCTCAACAAATTCATAAAGTCGGAGAAATGTGGAAATGAAATTCGCAACTTAAATTGGAGCGCCATGCCATATCGAACAGTCAGGGTGGGTGGAACTTTTTAATGCGGGTTCGTCAGCCTCTGAAAAACAATTCCAATTCCAGTACAGATCATTTTGTGGAGTGCAAATATATTCAAAAAATATTTCAGACAGGTGGAATTGTAAACGGAAAAGTTTTTTTATTTCACGTGTGGGTCCATGGGGGCTTGACTTAATTAATATTCCCGTACACATCTGGTCTCATTGAAGCCGGCATTCGCAGACATGACTGTCATTTATTTAGCGATAAGCTAAGGTTGTCGTCTGTAATTAGCATTAAATTAACACTGCGACAAATACAACAAATATATTGTAGGTACTTATTTGCAGAAGAAGTAAAAAGAACCTGAATACATATTTAATTTGTTTTACTATCACGCTGTGAGGTTGAACTTATTGTTTAGCACCCACATTACGAGTATTAGGGTGTGAGTTGCTGTGTACTATTTCTCGGTAAAGTCACCTCATTTATTTGTTTAATGGCTTTTCTATCAAATGTGAGGTCTAATTACAGTAGAAGAACTGAGGGCATAGATAATTCACAAACGCAATATTTTGCTTCGGCGAACAACAGAGGGGATGAGAAAGTGATGTCAATCAATGTTAAGGGGTGGATGTAGAAGGCGTATGCTATATCTTCCAAAAGGCATTTCTAGATTGATTATTTCAAGGAACCTGGGCATAGCGCTTAATTTGGGGGGAGTGAGTCCTAGAACATTATCTTGTCTTTTGTGTTTCGTCATTAATTCGAGAGATTAACCCCCGAAGTTGAAAGGGTCTTAATGGTAGGTATCCTTATAAAGACACAACAACTGTTTACAAACTTTGTGATTGCTTTAAACGAAATAAAGCAGACACTCCCAAGCAAATGTCCCTAGAAATAGTTAAAGTAAAATTTAGTCAAAGTTTGAATTAGGTCAACTTGTCTCTCGAGTGAGAAAAAGAGTTAGGGATCCAGGGATTGCAATCCTTAGGTGGATTTCTTACGATATGTGGTAGGAAACGATCTATAAGGTCGAACATTGAATATAACTTTCATTTTTCGGCGGAGGCACATAACACATGCATGTATCTACATATATATAGTTTTTTTTCCCTCTTCATCCCTGTTTAATAGCAATAAACGTGTAAATAATAATAAGCTTTCGAGCTCACTAAAAACGAATTAGATTTCGAACGAATCAAAAGCTCAGATGAAAAAGCCCGTAAATCAACAGACTGCAGGAACAAACAAGAAACTGCAGGAATAAATGCTCAAGCGGCTTCAATTCTTGCATGAACTGTATCCTGCAAATTCGTAAACCAAGATCTTTCCGCAAAATCTTCCATAAAGTGGATGGACATAGCTCCAATTGCTTTGCACGATGGTGAATCGACTCATTAGGGTCCTACTCAATACTACACTTCAGAGCAGCAACAGCTTCTTCGGCACGCTCTGTACGACGTCTCTGTGGATGCGTGGTGCGAAAACGATCTATGGTTATTCGAATTACTTATTTGGATGGACGATTATGTCGACTGTAAAATGGACGTAGGGCACGGTAAGTTTCGCTAACTGAATAAATTTGCAAACGTTGTTAGTAAGTCTATTCATGGTGAAATGGCAAACCAAACAGATCACAAATCAGCTGTCAGTTGTCAAATTGGCTGTCGCTGGAAAAGTATTGCCAGTTCGAAAAAAAAACTTCTAAAAAACACCCTTTATTTGTCTGTATGAACGCGCTGAAACCACCGAACAGATTTTGATGAACACTTCAACATTTGATAACTTATTGTTTAAAATGCACGCTGTGTATTTATCAAAGAGATGTATGGGCATATGTGGGTCTACAAAATGTCAGTGGGTGTATATATGTATGTACATACCTCAGATCAATGAGTAATTACCAGAAGCAGAGCTGTATCTATCTGTTTGATTGAAGGCTCTAATCTCGAGAACCACTGAACGGATTTTAATGCCGATAGCATAATTTTGGTGACAATTTGAAAAGAATATAAATTTGAAAGAAATTATTTCGCCAGAAAAAGAAAAAAGTAAAAAGCATTTAAAAACAGTGAAGAGAAAATTATATAACCAAAATATCAGAATTCACTATAACTGAACATTAAGAATAGATTCCAAGTTTATGATATCTATATTTAAAAGTCAAGTTTTTAGGCGTCTTGTGAACGAAGCGGATTGTCTTAGTATCCTGATTGATTGTGAAAGTTTATTAAATAAACGGCAGGATGCCACTGTATAAGAATTACGAAAAGTTGTAGTACGAAAGTTGGGCACAGAGACAATATTCAAAAAATTAGCACGCAAATTATATTTATCAAGTACTCTAAAATTAGATTTCCTGATCTTAAATAAAATATCTTTAAGACTTTAAAACAATATAAATGTCGGACAGGTAGAATTTTCAAATCTCGAAACAATGGAAGACTAGGATACAACCTATGTTTTTTTGCATATTTTTGTAAAATCGGTAAAGGCTCGATTTCCTCCCCAACAACTAATAATTTCGAATCAAAGATACCATAGTAAATTGTTTTTAAAAGATTTGTAGAGCAAACATTACGTAAATAAACAAAATTTCTGAGTGTGGAACGGAAGTATTGTTTCAATGTATCGGTGTGGCTAGAGACACACATCTTAGAGTCAATGATGAGCCCCAAATATTTAAACTCATTGATTTTCTCAATTTGGAAACATTTATCGCTGCAGTTGAGATTACTACAAAAAGTGTAAGGCGGGGAACAAGAGCAGCTCCACAGTTTAAATTGTTGGTACTCAGGAGCGTGGTAGACAAAATCAGTCTCAAAGTTATTTAGTCCTGACAAATTAAAAAACATAATTTTTGTTTTGGAAATTATTACCAGATTATGTTCTGCAAACCAGTTTCATAGTAAGTTTAAGTCAAAATTTATATCACAAACTAGATTTAAGGGACAATCCGAAATCCGGCACAACCCACATCATCTGCAAATGCAGTGAGAACGCCCCTGAATTTTAACCCAAAAAGAGAATTTATATAGATTAAGAAAAATATGGGTCCCAAAACAGAGCCTTGGGGTACCCCCAGATTAATATACTTTATTCCACTCCTGATCTCATCAATCTTAACTCTTTGTGATCTATTATTCAGGTAAGACCTGAACCAATCCAACATGAAGCCTCGAAAACCAGCTTTTTCAATCTTTGTCAGCAAAATATTATGGTTCACCATATCGAAGGCTTTCGTAATATCGACAAATAAGCCCGCACTCAACTTTTTACTGTCTAGGTTAGTAAGTATTTGAGAGCAAAAGTGTAGAAGAGCATCTTCCGTAGACTTTCCTTTTTGAAAACCAAATTGGGCAGTACTGAAAAAGTTTGTATTATTCAAAAAATTAACAATTCTATTTTTGACAGCTTTTTAAAAAATTTTGCTTATAGATGGAAGAGGAGAGATTGGTCTATAATTGCTTATATCGTTAGCTTCCCCTTTTTTGAAAAGTGGCACGACATCCGCACACTTGAGCGCTTCAGGAAAAACCCCAGAGAGAATACTTGTATTGAAAATATGCGCTAGGACATCGACTATAAAATATGCAATATTCTTTAGCATTCGATTTGATACCTTTAGAGTTCGAATTTTTTAAAGTACCAATACTTTTCAGGAGCTCAAAAGCAGTTATTGGCTCGAAGAAAAAAGAACTTTCATGAAAAGATACATCGCTAATACCCAAATGACTACACTTCTGTAAATTGGAAAGTGGAAATATGAGCAGACCCTTTCGTTCGTGCCAAAAAAAAAAAAACACACACCAACCACACTACCGTGGCCTTTCAGTTAAGAGACTATATTTAGATTTAGATTTATTTATTTTCTTCATAACTTAAAGCTAATTTAAACAATTTTCTTCAGATATAGCGGAAAATAAGAATGATCATTCCGTAACTTCAAAGTTAGTGTGGAATGAACATCGATTTCATATTAACAATTATATATAAGTTTGATGTGGGGTGACATCGGTTATTCAAAAATTATAAGTAAGGATCTAAAATTAATAGTTATATAAATTCAAAAAACAAAAAAAGGAAAAATTAATTAAAAAAGAACAGAAATAGAAAGAAATAAAGAATAAAAGAAAGAAATTCAGAAATGATATAATTTACAATTCAAAATTAATTAATACTCATATGAATAGCAATAAACTTAGACATTAACTTGTGCTGAAGACTAGGACAGCAGATCACTTTAAAAGAACGATTCAAGGACATCATAATTGACAGTAAATAACCAGTCTTTAACTTTTTTTAGAAAACCAGTAAAATTATTGGTTGTCCGGACAGAAATTGGTAGTCTATTGAAAATTGAAGGGGCTATAACGGTGTAGAAGTGAGAAAAAATGGATTTGTACGCGAATGGAACATTGACAAGATGCATGGTATTTACACGTAGACTGTATAATTGTGAACTTCTGCTAGGAATATTTCCGCTTTGCTTAAAAAATTATTTTAATACTTTAAAAACATAAAGGTGTCTCATTGGTAGAATACGCAGTTCTCTAAATAGAGGCCAGCTCGGAGTTAAACAATTTTTATTGCAAATAATTCTAACTAGATGTTTCTGAGCTATAAACAAGGATCTGAAAGTGTTATTATACGAACCACCCCAACTTGCTATACCATATTGTAATTTAGAATGAGCAAGGCCATAATAAATTAATTTTAGTACTTTTGTAGAGCAGAACTGTTTGATAAGATACATTTCACGCGTAATCAGTGGTATTGATATGGTCTTTCCAGTTCAAATTATGGTCAATTTAAACTCCAAGGTATTTGTAGTGATGCACAGATTCAATGTTAAAATAATTATTAGAACAAGATGAACTATAAACAAAATTACTTTTTCCACAACTATGAACAGGTAAACAGAATTTTTTACAATCATGTGCATGAAAACATAAATTGAAATCATTTAGAATATGATTCAATATTTTGAAAGACATTAATTTTGTCTTCTCACTAACGATCAATTTATGTTCCGCGAACAAAAGTCTCAATGTTTCTAGATCTTCCGAAATCTTCGCTATACATTCGTTTTCTGTGCCAAATTGGTATGTAAAGGCTATGTCGTCTGCATATGCAGTGGATATTCCATTTAGAGTTAATTCAAACAGAGAATTAATGTAAATTAAAAATAATAAAGGACCAAGAACTGATCCTTGTGGTAAACCATTTTTTAAAACACGAGAGTTACTAAAATTTCCATTCACATTAACTTTTTGTTCTCTACCTTTTAAGTAAGAGGTAAACCACTTATGAACTACTCCTCTGAAACCAGCATTATATAGTTTTTTTAGAAGCAAGTTATGGTCCACCATGTCAAACGCTTTTGTTATATCAACAAAGAGAGCCATTGTAGATTTGTTTTCGTTAATACTTTCATACAATTGACTGCACACTCTGAGTATGGCATCTCCATTGAATTAGCTTTATTAGAGACCAACAAACAAAAATGTACTGCCCGATGCTCAGTTTTTTTTTTTTTTTTTTATAATTTGCACGTGTAAAAGGGGTTATGAATACCCTTATACTAATTTTAGGACACGGGCGTTTTGAGGAAAGGGGAAGAGACAGAGAGAAAGACAGATTGGTGTAGTTGGTTTGAAACTCAGCTGGTATTAAGTTTCAGTGAACTCCAAGGGTGGCTGTCCAGATAACTGGGGAGTTTGTTTGTTTTTGCTTTTGTCGTTGCTCATGATTCACAGTATTTTTTTCCGACCTCCTGATGTCATCATCACGATCAAGTTGCATTTTAGCCATATGACCGCCCTACTGCCAGTGTTATGCCTTCGCAGTAGAGTTAACATAAGCTTTTGCAATTGATCGACTTTTTATTTATTTCATGCGAATTAAATAGATGATTATTGACATCAGGATTCGAACCGTGAACATGTAGCGTGACAAGCAATGATGTTACCACTACACCACGGCCACCCTCTAGTTTCCAGATGACGTTCAACAATCACCCATAGCTTAAAATATTTTTTAATTAAGTGTGTCCCTTCCTGAGCGAGGACAACCACCTAACCTAACCTAATATCGTAAATGAAAAAGATTAGTTATAGAACCGCTCAAGTCCTAACAAATTGTCGTACAATAATTTGACGTGTGTCTGTGAGCGAGGACAACCACCTAACCTAACCTAATATCGTAAATGAAAAAGATTAGTTATAGAACCGCTCAAGTCCTAACAAATTGTCGTACAATAATTTGACGTGTGTCTAATGGTATAGCCGACATATCAAATATAATGTGACAATAAAAATATTTTTCTGCGACTTGTGAAATACATTTCTAAAGTGTTCAGCTCCGGATAATAATCAAATGTAGCTTAAATCGTTCCCAGCAAAATGGTTAATAGGTTAAAGAGAACTACATTGAGAATTGTTCAGCTGTTTTCAAGTTATATTGTACGAAAACAAACTGAAAGTTACAACACCAAAAAACATGTAACATGTGTATATTGTGAGCTATCTAGTGAACTTAGGTATATGATCTCGCGGTCTTTTTGGTAGATCTTTATGACTTCTAAAATTCTCTCATAAGCTGTTTTCACATTTCGTTTACAGTTTAGTCGTTATATCAAATTTAATGCAACGCACTGATGATTCTTACCTGACTTAGTGCTTAGAAAATGTTCCAATGGACTGAATAAAACCGCATGAAAATTGGTTAAGTGGTTCTTGATTTCTAAACGGTCACACAGACGCAGAGACACACAGACAGGGAATCATTTTCAATTTAATAATGTGAAGAGATGTAGAGAAGAGATGCACTGTATTCATAGGAGGTCAACTTCTTTTTTTCCTTTTGTTAGCCTTAGCACTTAGAAAGAACTTTGCCGTCCAAAAGAATATCTAGTGGAGGCCTTAGTGAGTCGGAGAACAAACAAGTTAAGCGCTCTGTCTTTGAGCGACTGATTCTAAATCCATTTTTTCCAGGGCAACTTTCCACTCCGTTCTTCCTGTTCACCATTCCATGATATAACATCTTGAACGTCTTTGTTTTTAAGTAGAGGAAACGGGTCCTATTTCCGGTATTGCACCACTTCAGTTATTCCAAACATAGGATGTGTAACCTTCTTCGCAATTCGGTGCCGGCCGAATGTCGGTGCACGAACAATTTAGGGTACTGCAAACACAATGATAGGGATAAGTACGTTCTTGAATATACATACTCGTATCTTTAAAGAAAACTTAGATATCTTTAAAGTGGAAAATGCAACCAACTTTTGTAACTAGGGTAAGGGAAAAGGTTATAGTATAGTTCAAGATGCTATGGACTGCGGAGAAACGACCATCTGCGCTTTCTTGGACATCGAAAGTGCTTTCGACAATACGTCTCATGACATAATCAGGAGAGCCCTCAAAAGGAATGGAGTAAATCAAACGACAAGGACAGCTGAAACTGTGGTGACACAAGAAACCATCACAACAAACACAACTAGAGGCTGTCCACTAGGAAGGGTTCTCTCACCACTAATGTGGAGCCTGGTGGTAGACGAGCTACTGTAAATGCTAACTAATATCGGCATAAACTGCCAAGGATATGCCGACGACATACGAGTAGTTACCATTGCGAGAGGTAAATTTGAGGAAACACGCTGTGAGGTAATATAGATGAGACTAAGAGTTACACGGTGCTTAACGGTAGGGCTAAACATAGACCCCAACAAGACCCTAGTAGTACCTTTCACCAGAAAAAGGCAGTTAAAACACATACCCACAATAGGTGGGTCGACTCTAATTCCATGTATAACACTAGATAACAAACTTCTCTGGAAAAAACACGAAGAAGCTGCGATAGCCAAAGTAACTCGATCACTCATGGTGTGCAGAAACATCTCAGGTAAAATCTGGGGATAAAACTCAGGAGCACTAAGATGGATGTACACTATGATGGTTATACCTATTATAACATACGGAGCAGTAACATATACCAGTACCAGACTGAGCACGACAAGGAAAACCTTTGGTAAAATACCTGTCCTACAGCGGCACTAGAAGTAATATTGGGACTCACTCCTATACGCTTAGTGCTAGAAAGAGTCACCAAAGAAACCATACTAAGAATAATTAAAGAGGGAGTCGGGAAAGGTTAATGCATCGCACATAGAGAGTGATAAACACTTTCCAAATCAATCCCACTTCTGGACTCGTCCAGAGGTGATATGGTAAAAAGATACTGCTTCGAGACGAAATTCAACTCAAGGTTAAGTAGTAAAAGAGAAGGGACTAATGAATCAGGGAACTGGGGCAGATGTAAACGTCTCCACAACCGTAGAACTTAGAAGCCATGGGAACTTCCCCCAGTATTTTCCAAGCAGTAGTACAAGCAGTTGAAAGATGCGCCCAATTTAACATCGACAGGAAGTATCGCGGAAAAGATATCGCAATATTGTTGGACTGCCAGGCCGCCATAAAAATACTGTTCTCGCATGAAATCAGGTCAAAACTGGTATGGGAGTCATCATAATCATCCTCGTCACGTGGAAGTAGAGCGTAATGAAGCAGTTGATGAACTAGCAAATGAGGGATCTGAGACTACCTTTGTCAGACCTGAATCATTCTGCTGGCTGGGACTGCATAAAATATGGGAAGAACAACTGGAAAAGAAGTAAGGTCATTCTAACAGGCTTCCTGATGGGTCACATAGATTAAAATGGAAACTGCAGATTCTGCGGGGACGTTGAGGAAACCCTAGGGCATCTACTTATAGAATGTGGAACATTGATCCACGAAAGAAGGAACCACCTGGATGCTTAACTCTCAGAAGAAGATCGGTCCATCGTTGGATCCACGGAAGATATTCCGGTTTATCAATGCAATTGGACTGGAGGACGTGCTGTAACTCGAGTATGTCAGTCGGGGGAGCACAATCGATTTTTTTTTTTTTTATAATTTGCACATGTGAAAGGGGTTATGAATACCCTTATACTAATTTTAGGACACGGGCGTTTTGAGGAAAGGGGAAGAGACAGAGAAAAAGACAGATTGGTGTAGTTGGTTTGAAACTCAGCTGGTATTAAGTTTCAGTGAACTCCAAGGGTGGCTGTCCAGATAACTGGGGAGCTTGTTTGTTTTTGCTTTTGTCGTTGCTCATGATTCACAGTATTTTTTTCCGTCCTCCTGATGTCATCATCACGATCAAGTTGCATTTTAGCGATACTCGTATAAAGGCCTTAGTGCGCATACACCCCCATAACTGCAAAAACTATAGGAGATATATATCCGTATTTACTTCGAAGAGTTGTATGGGAGGCGATGTACTCGTAGTTCTTTAATAGTTCTACACTTATTTTTTGCGTCGAGCGAAGCCGTGCAGGTACACTGGTACGAACATATCTGCAACATATTAGACTGTGTTTATATGATTCAAAGTAAATGAGCAATGTCAGTTGCATTGAAATTTCCTTACCAAATGCCTGTTATTACACGTAAGTACTTTCAGTTTAACATTTCCCCTGAAAAGATATACTCACCTCTCACACAGTGAATATTGAATCACAAAACTCTCATTATTCCATGAACGACTCACGCCCATTAACACCTTTGGAAGTGGTGCCCACTTGAGTCGTAGCATGTAAATTATTCAATTTTCCTAAAGTTTGCGTGCTACTTCCACAGGAAATTGAAAAATGTTGTGTGTTGACTCAGCCATCAATTGAATCCATTGACATCAATTTCATAATAATCCTACAGATAATAAGTTTAATTGTTATTTCTACATAGAAAGACAGTCCAATGAAACATTCATGTTTATTGTTTCTCTCTTGAATAGGTTTTGTTAAAAAAAAAACCTGCATGTTGTTCATGTTTATTTATCTGGAAAACGTAGGCATATTGCACATGCGATCAGAATTCAATAAATAAAATGCACTTTATATTACGAGGTGATATTAAAATGACATTACTCGTATGAATTGAGGTTGATACCTTTTTAGTTGGATGACGAAATCAAGTCGAATTCTCGCATCCTCTCAAATGTGTCAATTAGTGCCAAAGTCCTTTTACGAGTATACACGGTGGTCCAGAAGTCACGAACTGGTTTGTTTACCCTATAATTTCTAGATCTAATACTAATGATGGACAATCTAACCGTGGATGTGCTCCAGAGAGCCCCAGTGGTTATAGGAGACGATTTTAATGCATGGGTCACAGAATGGGGCAGCAGACTCACCAACACCAGAAGACAGGCCTTACTGGTAACATTCGCTCCCTTAGCGATAAACATTGCTAATAAGGGCCGAACAAATAGTTACCGGAAGGCTGGAGTAGGTTCAATCATTGACATCACCCTTACGAGTAACTCCATCCTGAGAACAATAGCAGGACAAATAGCAGGAAGGTATCATCATGACACTTCGGGCAAAGTGTCTACAAGCCCGGCGCAACGTCCAACGATCAAGAAGTAGAATAGACTTTCAACAATGCTTGGACACCCTTAGACTGACGAGACGCAATTTAAATATACGAGTAGCCATCAAGGAGAACAAAACCGCATGGTTCAAACGTCTTTGTCAAGAAGCTGACCTTAATCCATGGGGCTTGGCATACATAATAACGATGATGAAACTGAAGGGTGGACCCCTCCAATAACATGTTCAATAATGCTGAGATCCATAATAGAGCACCTTTTTCTCCAAAGACCAGCTACTATGTGCAACGTCATAAGAGACGTCAATGCAGAGAATATCCTATTAATTGCTATGGAGGAGTTGCTAAAGGCATGCGGCAAAATAGGCGACCATAAGGCGCCCGGACCCGACGTGATTCCAAATACGGCACTAACAGCGTCCGTAAAAAAGATACCAGACCTGCGAAAATGCAGAAATGTCTGGCCATCAATTTGGCTTTAGAAAAGCGCGATCTACAGTTGATGCCATAAGAGCGGTGGTGGTAGATATAGCAGAAGGTGCCATCGAAGAAGAAAGATGGCACAACGGCAGAAAGGAGTACTGTGCAGTGGTAACACTAGACGTTAAAAATATATTTAACTCTGCGAACTGGTCGTTCATTAGAAGATCACTCGCCAGGATGGATACGCCATGCTGTTATAGTCCATGGCGAACTATTTCAATAACAGAAAGCTGAGGTATAATACCGATGAAGGGGTAAAATACTACAACGTCACTGCGGGAGTCCCACAGGGATCGGCCTTAGGACCGCTACTGTGGAACATCATGTTCGATGGAGTCTTACTTACGGAGTAACGATAATTGGATTCGCTGATGATATTGCCGTCGTTACAGTAGCTAAACAGATCCGTACAGTCGAATCAGCTACAAATGAAGCAATTGCCCGGATAAGAGATTGGCTAATTTTCATCGAACTAGAACTAGCCGACCATAAAACAGAAGCTATCCTTATAACCAGTCAGAAAACCGTAGAATTCGCGAATTTATAGGTCCAAATAAGCAGATAAATACTTTGGAGTAATGCTGGACAACAAACTGCTGTTCAAAACGCATGTTGATTATTCAACATAAAATGGATTGCAAATACAGGGAGCTCTCTCGCGTATACTGCTTAACATCGGTGGACCTGGATATGCTAGAAGGATACTGCTCTTCAGATCTGTCACCTCGGTTCTGTTATATGCCGCTTCAGTCTGGGTCAGGTACTAAGAAGGAAGAAGACCAAAAGGTCTCATCCTCGCAGACGAGGTATTCAGAATATACAATACAATACACAGAATTTTGACACCAATATTCGCCAGATCTCCGAGGTCGCCGAAGAATGGAGCCCCTAGATGGAGCAGTCTTTTTTTGGACGGGACTGGATAGATACAAAGGAAATGGAGGATCGTTTCTTCATCTTCCTCATCCCTGCAGCTTCTGCAGTAATCATTTGAAATCAATAATCGATAGGACAGTGGCACGTGAGGACACCGATGACGGTGCTGATTTGCGATCATTTTAGCAAAACCAATCTTTTAGAGCGGTTTTTATCTAGCTTGATGTTCAGTTCAGTCTAACAAGCGCGTTGGTAATTGCTTCTGAAAGCTACCTCAAGTCAAGGAAAACAACCATAGTATGCTCTCTGATGCTCAGTGATTTTTCAATGGTGCGCACGAGCGCAATGTAAGGCCATCTTAACTGACTTGCCTTTGCAGTATGCTTGTTGGGACGTTGATAGCTTAGCTGGGCTAAGCTTCTTTCCTTCCAACAGGAAGGAAGAAAGACTGATAGGTCGAAGATCATTTGCGTTCACATGTGAACTTTATGTATGAAGACGACTTCTACCTCAGTCCATAGTTTGGGAATGTGAACAAGATTCAAACAACCCTTCATGATAATTTTAAGCCAGGATACAAACATATCTACGGATTGAGACTACGTATGACCCAATGAAGCTTTTTAGTGGGTTACTACTCGATGGTATCGCAGTATTCTCAATACGACGGGTTGCAACAGCGGAGCTACCAGGGAAGTGAGTGTCCAGAAGAAGGTCAATCGTCTCCTTGCTAGAGGTGGTCCAATGGCCGTCTGGTTTCCGAAGGTAGCTGGGTATCGAAGGATTTTTGGAGAAGAATTTACGCTGTCTAGAAGTTTCTAAAGATTCCTCTATGTTACCACTGAAGAGTCTCCAGGATAGACGCTGTTCCTTCCTCAGTGACTTTTTACAGAAATCGAGATACTTTTTGTAGTTTGCCTTTGATTATGTTGAACAGTTGTCGGCTATTTTTCCTGAGAATGCCAAGATTGGTATTCCACCATGAAGGCTTTTTCCAGCCGCTTGGTCTATGTAAAGGGCATGCCACCGCCATTGCATTACTGAAGGCCCTGGTGGGCGTTTCTACGATGAGATCCAGCTCACAGGTGTTTTCAAGACTAATGGGTGAATCGGGGGGAAGAATCCTTTTCAGGGTTTCGCTGCACAGAGACCAAGAAGTTTTTTTAAAATTTCTGAAGACATTGTGGTTCGGAGAGTGGTCATCTAGACTAAGTTTCCCAGGTTATCCGGAGAGAATGGACCCACTACATGGTGGCCCAAATATGCCGATACCAGCCAATAATTAGTTTTCTTCAACTCCGGGTTGGCAGCGACTATATCTTGATTACTGTAATTAGAGAGTAGAAAAATATTAAGATGAGTCTTCGCAAAGATACAGGACCTTCTATCCTTGCGTAGATTAATTTATAGTTAGGAGCCTTGAGTCCGCAAACCTGGTTGTTACCAACAACCTATGATTCCTGGATCAAGACTATGTCTCCCCCGACTTTTGACAGTCTTTGGAGTGGTGTAGTTTAATTTGTATTAATCGCAGCAGTGGAGCTACAATCAGGGGCAGCTAGCTCTACCACGGTTGAGTTAGCTTCCTCGTCGCTTTCGTACAGAGAAAAGTTTTGGAGATCACTATCCAACTTCGTTTCCGCCAACAAAGAGTCGATCCCCAATAGAGTTGGTCTAATGAGACGAATACCAGGATTAAGGCCATGGTTTGTAGAGTCTTCGCACATCTCCGTATCCATCAAGGTGATGTTGATCCCCGTAAGAGATGGCGCAGAATCTTTGGGACAAGGAACAGAACCTAGGTTAGATTTTACCGCAACCGTACACTTTAACTTACGGCTGGCAGACAGATCTGAAATCTCCTTTCGGCTCTTCCACCTTGCCAATCTTCCGGTTATGGATTGGAAGAGATTGATGGTTGATCCTGAGTATATCCGGGATCACGTTAGGATCAGAGAGTTCGACCATTCGCGTGTTGGATCTTTGATCCGACCAAGCAATGATTTTAACGTGCCACCCTCTCGACAGTAGGATGCAGGACCGGTATGGTCCACCTGGAGAAAGTTGGCCGTGAGCTTCTCTTCCATCTTTCTGATTTTTTCAACAATTTCGACCAACCGGGTCGCTTAAGATCACTATCTTCTTTTTCTTTGCCAGAGTGGGAGACTCGTCTTGTGATCGTTGGCATTTGGACGTTGAGTCGGCATCACTTGAGTCCTGAGACTCAACTAGACCAGCTTAAAGATATTTTCGTTCCCTCTTTTCCTGGGATTTATTGGATGCGTTTCATCAGTTTGAACACTAGGCGTCAATTCAGATAGGATACTTTAGAGGAGGCGACTTGCCACAAAAAAGATTAAAAATAAATTACAAATTGTTTACATTAGTTCGTGACTTCTGGTCCGCCCTGTACACCCAATTATACCAGATATCTTCATATTGCGGTTTGAATACTGATGTAGGTTTATCAGTCCATACGTGCTAGTAGTGATGTATCAATCAATCCATTGACTGGTTTCACACGCAGGTGATGTCATTTACCTGATAAAGTCACTCAAAATCTGTAAACGAGAAGAAGGGAAGCATTCACTTCCCACATGCTCTCCAATTTTATCTACCCATCCAAACTTCGGTGTGCAATACAAAGTTACAAGTGCAATCATTAACAAGTTTGGCGAACAAGTTTGCTGGTAATTGGAGCGAAAGTTTATTGCTTTGGCAGTCACACCCACAGAATCATCGTATTCACTGAGCTAGAGGCTCCTTCAGGTTGTTTTTCCTTTGTGCTTTTGTTTCGTCGTAGTCCTTTTTTTTTAATTCAATTATCCACGGGCAGCATATCTATCCAATTCCAGATGACTTGAGGATTTATTGTCAGAAGGTTGGGAAGCAACACCAAGGAATTATGTCATCAAGCAGAGTGCTCTGCTGTGGGGAAAGGTCTGAGGTCAGTGGGACACGATATGAATTCGTAACTGAGAATGCAATAAACTTTTTCGTGTAAAATTAAATTCGTCCTGTCAACTATTCCCGTTTTATGGTGAAGGGAATTATATATTTTTATGACTGTTGGTTGGTGGCATTTTATTTTAATAAAAATGTTAGCACTGATAACTGAGATTTAGTTTTTTCTGACTGTAAACGTAAACGACTTCGTAAAAGTGAACATTGTGCAGTGCAATTTGGAAAATGTTAAGTATTTGCTTTTTATTATGATGGACCTTGGGAGGAGGAAGACTTGCTATTACACTGTTACAAGTTGCTTATTACTGATATTTTGTAGATGTCATCGAGATTTTGGAAAAGAGATGGCGATAGAGTTCTTTGAAGATAAAATGGCTGCGCACTTGTGAGAAGTTTGCGCAAATTAAACGTAACGTTTTCGGACGTAAAGTGACTAGCTTACGAGTTGCAATAAGGCGACTTCATTGGAATATTAACAGACCTTCCTATGATACTCAATGAACTTTGCCTCTTAATATTCGACGAAAGTATTTTTAAATTATTAGCGCTTCACATCGATTGCCCCTTTCTTTTGTCACAGATTGGGTTTTATGCTCCTATGAGATCTCTAAGAGTACGTAAAGTATTCATTGTTTCAAAGTACAAGGCCCAATTCAACCAACAGCGAGACGCTATTACCGATAACATCTTAAAAGCTGGTTTGTTTGATCTGTCATTCTCAAATTTGTTCTTAGTCCCCAATGCCTCCAGGGATTGAAAACAATTCTCCAGACACTCAAGAAACTTCTTAAATGATGGCAGCTATCTTGGATGATCCAGCGACTGCTCATAAAGTGTATGGGTATGGGTATTTTTTGCAAAAAAAGATGAAGCAGAATCGGATCCTAGCTGTTTGTATCTACCTTCAATCCCTGCAATTTCAGTTAACATTCTTGTTTGGTATCATGTAAACTGCGGGACAATAATTTGTACAGCCATGAAGAAACTAATATCCGGGGGTTATCGTAACGCTCGGTTATTATTTTCAATACCGGGGCGTAGTTGGCACCCGATACGGACAGATAGCGTACCAACTATTCTCCAGTTAGGCTCAACTTTAGGAACCACATTTTTTGTCCATCGAACATTTGTTGATTATAGATCATTTGTGTGTGTAGATCCACAAACTGCTGCCAGTTGAGGTAATTGCCATCGAGCTTTAGCAACTCTACCTTCGGCATCTTCGTCGTTGTTGGTTGGGTTTGTTACATCTACTTTAAACCTTCCAAGTGCTCACGAATCTCCAACAATGCTGCCGTAACCCGTTCCTGCATATCAAAGTATTCTTTGACGTCTTCATGTGTTAGTTCATCTTCCAAGCTTCGATATACTCGTATCATCATCACTTCATTTCAATTCTGCTCCACAGTGCGAAGTTGGATGTGGTAGTATTGTTCTGATCTACTCGTAACCGTTGTTTCCGGTTGATCATGGATGACCCTTTGGGGTGCGGCTTGCCTCATGGTTTTTGTTTGGAACAGCGTCAGGACCAACGCTGGGATTCTCTGGGTGTCACATACTCTGTTAATGTCTTGGGTGGCATCTTACCGCCTCTTTCTGAAGGTACTGATGCGTTTCCAAAAATTTAGACATCTGGTGTCATATTTTTGGGACTAGCTTCATACTCCTTCCCTCCTCCTAGAGGCACTAGATTTAGACTCTTGTCTATGTCTCTTCCTTTCACAATCTTCCGGACTTCAGTATACGAGTAGTAGTCCTTTGGAAATAGATGTGATTCGGTTTGGTTGAACTCTTTCCAAAGCTCCTCCAGTTAGATTAGACGCTGTTGTAACTCTTGCTAGGAGCTACAAGTTTCATGCTTCTTTCCTTCACTATCTTCTTTGTGGTCTAATTATTCGGTGTAGGCACCAAAATGCATGCCTAAGTTCTGTTAAGAATGAATTTTGGCATGAATTTTGGTGTCTTATTTCTTTACTGATCCCGTAAATGCCGCAAATCGGTTAAAGTATCTTCTGGCCCAATGTATGCCAAGAGATCCGTCGTATTGTATTCTGACCCAGAATATACCACAATCGTAAGAACGATGTTATGGCTCCGTTCACGCTTCTCTAATCAAATGTTGGACCTGGGTCCTGTCACGGTCGCCAAATGTTTAAGGTTGGATTCTTTTATCCAAACTGCTCTGGTTCAGCCGTAGGTGCATAAACCTAGACCTTGGTGGTCTAGAAAATAAACATAGATTAGCGGGTAAGGAAAGCATGTATACAAAGCTTATGCCTCTAGTAGAACCATCGGTAAAAAATGGGGTCTTCAATCAAAGTTGACTCTATGGATGTATACAGCCGTGGTACGTCCAATTTTCACATACGGGTCGCTAGTATGGTGGCCATCGCTGAGTAAAAACTAGAACATAACCAAACTTAACAGGGTACAAAGAGCAGCATGCATATGCACCACAGACGTCCTACGGTGTTCCTGTATCTTCTACCTCTGGATCTTCATATTAAAAATATCATATTCCTCTACAACAAGAGGTCGGATGAACTGATACCTGTAACCCACTTCGGGGATGCCAACGCTGCTATTACCCCATTAAGGGCTCCTCTGCTACCATCTCATTTTTAAGATCCTGCCTCAGTCTTGAAAGTTCCTTCTGACCTGAGCTCCAAATATGTTGGAGTAGTTAAGTAAGGCTTCAGCTAGTCTGACTGTGAACGTCACCGTTGATTCCGTTGTGGGAATTCCTCCGATGCACGTCCTCCTTCCGATGATCTCTTGTTAGATAACTGAGCCGCAATATCGCAAATTGGGTCAGCAAGAGATGCCTTGTCCAGCACATGTGTGCTGAAGTAAATAACATCAATGACCTTTTTGCAAATCAATCTAATCTCCATGGACTAGCATCGAGGTGGAAGTTTATGAAACAAAAAATGCTTCCAAGTCAAACATAAGCTGAGTGGATAGCAGACAAAAAGGATCTTGCAAGGGATTGTTCATTCGTTTGTTCAAAAGATGGATGAGGAACATCATATGCTGACACAATGATCAGAGATGTGATCGCCTCCTACACGCCTCAAGACGCCGCAGAAAAAGACTCGTACTCAACCACTCATTCTAGCCGACCTGTTTCAAGGGTAAATATAATGGGTATGGACTGGGTTAGAGCATTCGGTTTTCAAATACACTGAAAATAACATTTGAATCCAGGGAGCACTTAGTTAACGGAGTGCAGTTTTTGTGTGAGAATCATGAACTAGTTATATTGCACATCTTAGCCTGAAACCAAACAGTCAAGAGGTTCGTCGTGATGTTGAGCGACTGCGAGAACAGTAATCATAATGCCCCGTCGAAACCAACCAATGGCAAGCACATATTGTGGTTGTGAAGAAGGTGAATGGAAACCTGCATATATGCGGTGATTTTAAGGTAACCATCAATAAGCACTTACAAATAGAATCCACCCAGTGCCTCTCATCCACGAATTATTTTACAAGCTACAGGGCGGTCGCTACTTTACTAAAATCGACCTAACGGCTGCCTACCTCCAAATACCCTTAGATGAGCCATCCAATAAATATTGTGTTATCAACACCGAGTTCGGACTGTTCGAATATCAGCGTTTGCCGTTTGGCTCATCGAGTCCTACCGGTATCTTCCAAAGATATATGGAACAGCTCACTGCCAATCTGGATTTTTGTGTCTTTTACTTGGATGATGTTATTGTGTGTGGTCGTACCAACGAGGAGCACCTGAAGAACCTCGAAATTTTTCTCGAACGTCTTGAACGCTATGGATTGCGGTGTAGGTTACAGAAATATATGTTTGCAACAAGCGAAGTGGAATACCTAGGTCACATCATAGCCGAAACCGGCATTCGCCCATCGGAGTCCCGTGTCAAGGCCATACGTGATTTACCCAGGCCCAAAGATTTGAAAGATCTTGAGAATTTTATTGGAAAAATAAATTACTCAGCCGAATAAACTTCGGTCAAAAGGCGAGATGTTCGTGTGGGGAAAGGAGCAGCAGTGTGCTTTCGACCATAGTAAGCAGAAGACCATGAACGCGTCGAAAAAGATTCATTTCCATGATGACTTGCCGGTTACTCTGGCTACCAACGCTTCATCACACGAATGGGGTTAAAAGGCCAATTGCATTCACATCAAAAACACTGGATGAATTACATAAGAGATATAGTCAAACCGAGAAGGAGGCTCCCTTTAAGAGTACTTCTACGGCCGCCAATTTGAGCTGATCACTGATCACCAACCGCTGGTGGCTATCTTTAATCCGAATAAGAAATTGCCTGATATGACAATACAACGACTTCAGCGATGTGCCAGCGGATCGCCTTTCTCGCTTGCCGGTTGGTCTTGATACGGAAGAATCGTGCCATCAGATCCATGATACATCGAATTTATCAATGGAGGATTCCCCTATCAAAACCGAAGTCATTGTCAAATTTTCAAGGCAGGACCCGACTATCCAAAAGGATATCAACTACGTTCAGAAAGGTTTGCCCAATCGCCTACCTCCTTCAGATAACATTTTATTGCCGTATTTTCGCAGAAGATTTTGTCCAAGCATTGCATTCTAATTTCGCGTTGGAGGGTTTGCCAAAGACGATAGTGTCGGATAATGGCACGCAATTCACGTCTTCCCAGTTCCAGGTTTTCTGCCGCGAATATTCAATTCGACATATCACATCAGCATCATTTAATTCTGAGTCGAACGGAGAAGCTGAAAGGATGGTGAGAATGTTTAAAACAGCTTTTCATAAAATCATGGAGGGTATCAAGCAACGCGATGATGCAACTGCTCTCCACCACCTGAGTTACAGGCGACACCCCAAGACATATAATTGCCCGTCAACTCACAAGTCTCAGCTGGAGCCGCAGTAGCCATTGGAACTGTCATTTAATATGTCAATATGTTGTGGCGCTAATATTACGAATTTTCTGCGTTTTTCAACTTTTCGATTTAACTATGTACAGCAACAATTAAATAATGCGAGAGATAGAAATGAAATATGTAAAAAAGCTGCATACAAATCTTTACCTTGGCAACTCTGTCTACCACGAAAGCCTCCCATCTATTTTGGTGGCAACTCAGTTGTAAGAAAATTTCAATGTGTGATTCATGACTAAGTATGAAACATTTTATTTTCAGTATACTAGCCTTAATAAAACAAGATTTCATAAAATCCATTGTATCTTTTCCTTCATAATTTCATTTTTAGTGCAGTGAAACAACAAACATAAATCACAATTTGCATAACCACCTTTTCACCTCTATTGTACTTTGTATCCCCCAATTATCTTCCATTTAACCACACAAAAACAAAGCTGCATCTTTGATGTTATAGTCAGAATATCAAGATTAGCACGCAGTATCTTCGAATGCTTTATACAGGGTTTTTCAATAGGGACTTCCGAACTTTGACAGTTGATAGCGGCCAATTTGACATCTGTCAAATTTTTTGTCATTTATTCAGTCTGTTTTGCCAAATCCATGGACGGACATAGCGTTCAACAACACGTGCAAATGATAAAATTGTTTTATCAAAATGGATGATCTGTTCGGGCAACGTTCCGCGTGCTTCACCCATTTTACGGTCGCCATAATCGACCTTCCGAGAGGACTATTCGCAGTGTGGTTATAAATTTGAGTCCACTGGTTCAGTAAATGATCAACCAACACCCGTACGTCGACGAAACGCAAGATCTGCCGAAACATCGCTGCTGTCCGTGAGTGTGTGAAAGAGAATCCGAGGCAGTCGATTTCGCGTCGCTCACAAGAACTAGGCCTTTCGCAGACCACAACTTGGCGAATTTTATGTCGTGACTTGATCCTGCACCCGTACAAAATTTAACTGACCCAGGACCTGAAGGTAAACGACCATAGACAACGACGTGTGTTCGCTGAATGGTCTCTGGAGCAGTTGGAAACTGACCCTAATTTTCATAGAAAAATCATCTTCAGCGATGAGGCCCATTTCTGGATGAATGGGTACGTCAACAAACAAAATTTGGGACGATATCAATCCACACGAGATTCAAGAGCGTCCAATGCATCCCAAAAAAGTCACTCTTTGGTGTGAATTTTGGGCTGGCGACGCCATCGGTCTATATTTCTTTGAGAACGACGTTGGCCAGGCCATCACCGATGAATTATGATGATTACCACCTTCTTTTGGCCTGAATTGGATCATATGGACACCAACGACATGTGGTTTCAACAGGACGGCGCTACGTGCCACACAGCTCACGCCACATTGGAAATTCTGCACGAACGATTCGAGGGCATGGTCATCTCACGTGGAGGTGATGCGAACTGGCCACCGTGATCGTGCGATTTGACCCCGTTAGACTTTTTCTTGTGGGGTTTTCTGAAGTCACGGGTCTATGCGAATAAGCCACAAACCACAACGGCCCTCAAAGCCAACATAACCCATGCCATCGGTCAAATTCAGCTGGACATTTCGGTTGCTCGCCACCCAGAGAAGCCGCAGTAGACATTTGAACGGTGTTATACTCCATACATAATGGCATCGATAGGCCTTTCAAACGCATAAAACATTTCGATGATATCTCACACACACTTCGTTTTATTTAAATTTAAAGATAGAAAGCGCTTAATGAAAGACCCTTTACAAAGGAAATCTCATCCGAAGTAAAATAATCAACACTTTCGATTTGGGAAATTGAAATGTCTTTTTCAGCTTGCAACTTTCACATAAAACCGAATACGAAGGACGATTTTAAGATTGAGAAGAACAGATGCCTAAAGGAAGAAGAGTTAAATGTGTTGTGCGCTTTCTTTTATCGATTCCACAATCCGATAAATAGAATTTCCTTTTTTAAAAGGATAAAGTTTGTCGTTGAATGCCTCTGGGTGATTACTTCAATGAATTGAAACAACTTTCACAGTTTATTTTGTCCCCAGCAACATTCCATCTAAGCGATGCTAGAAAATAGATTTTATTGTGTCGTTATGGTGTTTGAAAATCTTTTCTGAAACCAATTTTTCATAGCGACGTGAATTTATCTGACAAAGGTAGAATAAAATTCTAGAAACTCCATAGAAATTGTTTTAGCACTTACTCGTGGTCCATTTAATCGCCTCAAAGGAAAGATTTCCAAACTTGGTCTTGGTCTTGGTCTCCAATACTACTGTTTCATAAAGAATTGCATACAGGAGACTAGTAATCACTATCGATATCAACTCCAGTCTCCCCAAACAGCATCAAATCCGTCACAATAAAAAAACAAGTCAGATTAAGAGCTCCCTCATGCCTCGCCAAGTTACTTCCATGATTGCGATTTTTTTTTGTCCATCTTTCCGACCATCGGCAACGTGACTTAAATTTCAGATTCACTTTTTTATTTATCACTGGGGATTTTCGCGCAATAAAAACTATAAAAATCAATAAAACCAACTGCCAGAGCAGCTGGCAGGGTATTAAGAACTACCAGTCCTAGACAAACAATCGCAAGCTTAACACATTGTTCCTTTTACCCATTTACGACATAGGTCGTGAATGATTGTGTTCTCTATCGATTTTAAAACCGATAAAAAAAAAATACGTGAATGCAATCAATTATCAATCAAACCTCTATCATATCCACCCCCATCCTATGTCTCTTTGAATTTAGAAAACAATAGTGAGGTCTTTGAACTTTGCGTATTTTTTTTTTTTTAATTTTTCACACGAGTGCGTTCACTTTCAGCAGATTCATTGTGTCATCTCTGGGATGGAATTTACTTGAATCTACTCTTGGGATCGATTACATGATTGATGGTTTCAAATCCAGTGTCATTATGGCTACACAATGGATGACAAAAACACCAGAGTGAGTTTAGATGCTGAAGCTTTTTGGGGTCAATAAAAAAAAAAGGATGCTTTAAAAGCCAAACTTTGCTAGTGACACTCTCCTGTTTAATGAGTGCTTAAGAATCTAATCACAGATTTTTCTACAAATTTCTTTTAATCAAAGTGATAAATTCCTTTTAATTGTTTTTGTTAAATAAATGGCAAAGTTTAAGGAATTAATGAAAGCTATTGTTTTCCAAGAGTCATTTAAAAGCCTCAGGAAGGAGAAAATCTGTTAATTATAAGAATAATGACGGAAGTTTTTTTTTTTACAGAATCGGATGGAATTCTATGGTTTGTCTCGGAATTTATTCAAGGGTCTATATTTTGAGTGAATGCAAAATAAGTCTGTCGTAAAACGAAATCAGACTAAGAAAATACCTCATTTCTTTCAGGGTCATAATAAAAATACCTACGTCTATGTGTAACGAATATTTTGATAAGCGTCATATTGCGTCTGTCGCACTGTCTGAACTCACGTGGCACATACGCACTCTTTTATCGTAATTTTCCATGACCGTTTTGCATAAATGTGGCTGAATTTCGTTGATACAGCGCTCAATTTATTCCTTCAAGGCGTGGTGGTCGTGGCCTTAAACTTCAAAAAACCATAAAGAAAAAAGTGCAACGGCGTTAAATCGCATGATGTGGGAGGCCAATTCTGATTATCAAAATGGGAAATTACATGACCAGGAAATGATTTATGCAGTAATTGAATTGTTTTTTGGGCTGTATGGCATGTGGCACCGTCTTTTTGAAACCACATGTCGTCTACATCTGTATCTTGCAAATTAGGTACAAAAAACTAGATTATCATTTCGCGATAGCGAGCACCATTAACTGTTTAAAAGAAGATGATGCCTTCAGCCCAAAATCTGCACCAAACAGTGACACGTTGTGGATGCATTTGTTTCTCAACAATCGCTCGTGAATTTTCTGAACCCCAAATTCGAAAATTTTGATGACTAACAAAGCCAGCAAGATGAAAATGAGCCTCATCGCTGAAGATGATTTTGTTTGAAAAATCAGCATCCACTTGTTGTTGTTCCATAATCCATTCAACGAACTTCACTGTGCGTGGTCAGTAGCCTTCAGTTCTTGAGTCAATTGCACTTTCTATGCATGAAAATGCTAATCTTTTGTGAGAATACGCTGTAGAGAGCTTCTCGAAATGTCCAATTCTTGACCACGGTGCCGAAATGATGTTCCTGAACTCTCAACAACACTCACGAACTGCTTCGATGCTTTTTGTTGAACGACTTGTTGAAGGACGTCCAGAGTCTCTAAGATCACCAATTGATCTTGACTTGAAGGGAGACTGCTCCCTCAATTTTTTAATTAATCTCTTCACAGTTGATGGAGTTAAATCACTATTCTGACCATATTATGAACCAAAATTGCGAACTGTAGCTGTCAAACCTTCATTATTTTTAAAATATTGCTCAGCACTGAAATCGCGTTGTTCTTTCGTGTGGCACTCCATTTTTAATAACCCTGAAATGTCAGCAGTCACGCTGTCTTTTTTTTTTTTTTTCGTTGGTAACACTTTACCGCACAATTGGCGCAAAATTCAAATCTTGCGTGTATTTTGGGACACTCTTTACAAAAAAGGGAGGAGAGTGTGTCCTAAATTGTTTACGGCATCTAGTGTCATATATTCCAACTAACTTAAATTTAAACGAAACTGTAAGAGCCGTTTTCCAGCAAATCGATTTTATTCATAATCAGTTGCGTTAGTAGATTTCCTATAGTTTTAGCATAGCCTCCTCATGACTTAACAAAAAATTTCACATTTTCCGCAATGGTATCGATTTAGTGATAGTTTTTGTTAATTTTAGGAGTTGAGATGAGTGGAGTGATTTTTGATTCACTGCGATACAACATGTGAATGTGAATTCACAGGTTGTACAACATAGAAAAATATTTAGGACATCTTGCGAAAAGTTTGTCGAAAATCTAACTTGGTACGACCGAGTGCATTGAGATCACTTCTTCAACACTTTCGATCAGTTAATCTGTGCATTTAACTTCGGGAATTCATTGTATTCATTGTTGAAATGGGAAAAACCAATTCGTAAAAAAAAAACAATATTCGATGTAATAACATCATACGACAGAGACGTGAAGTCATAAGAGAAATCCTAAACTCAGTGCACCAGAGAAAAATTGCAGGACGCATTATGAGAAGGAAACCACTTATCAGCGAAAATAAAAAAAACAGCATTTGGAATTTGCCAAAAAGTATCTGAATCACCCTGATAGCTTTTGGGAGAAAGTAATCTTCAGTGATGAAAATAAATTCAAACTTTTTAGTTCTGACTGCAGAAACTATTGAGAAAATCCAACACAGAATTCGATCCTAGGAATATGAAACCAGCAGTGAAACATGGCAGAGGTTCCATTATGTATTGGGGATTAATGAGGAGTACAAGAGTTGGCAACTAGTCTTTATAGAAGGGGAAATGAGTCAGTGGATGTATAAAGACATCTTGAAATGCAATTTAATGGAAAGTGCTTCTATATTGGGACTTCGGGACATGTACATTTTTTTGCAAAACCCGAAACACACCGCCTTCAATACAAAACTTTGGCTGCTGTACAACTCCTCCCCAATCCTCAGATTTCAATAGAGCATTTGTGGGCTATTTTGGGAGGAAAGATGGCAGCAAAGCAGCAGACAAATATATCCAACCTGAATGAGGTGCAGCAGTGGAATCAATGCCAAAACTCTCAAAACATGTTATTAAGCCAAAGGAGTTCACTACAAAGTACTACCATTACGATAATTGTTAAAATAATAATAGGTCCCAATACTTTTAAGACCCCATACATTAAAACCTGGTTCAAAATTACTTTTTTCCTACGACGCACCGTTTTCAAGATATTCGTACTCAAAAACGATTTCCTTCGAATATTTTTGGGGATTACATAGCTACAATATTCGAATACTTCCAACATTTCTGCATCCATTTTGCAGAGAATTTCAAAACCTAAAATGTTGATCATAATTACTTTTTTCGTACGACGCACCTTTTTCGAGACATTCCCACTCAAAGACGATTTCCACCATTAGCCACGTTGTAAAGTCAGACATTTTGGAGGATGAGTAATTTACGTTCATATTTATAAGTTTTTGATGTGCAAATTCTTTCAAAACCAAGCTTTTGAAACTCCTTGGCTTGTCAGCGATATAAGTTTTCACCGGAACGGCAAAGAAAACATGCAACCCTGTCTGCTAAGGCACAAAGACGCACATTAAAACGACGTGACATTGAAAACATAGACCAATTTTACATTGGTTTGTGTCATGTCACCAACACGTTACTGTCAAGCTACTATGTCACAATGGAAGGTTCTGAAAGAAGAAACCTTCTCCGACCATAGGATGATAGAACTCACCCTAAAAATCAGGAAAAAATTGCCTAAACTATATAGAAACCCTAGGAAGACTAACTGGGGTCTTTTTAGTAGGGAGGTTAATAGAATGAAAGGGAATCTACAGGACCACGCTTTTAATGGACCTACAGAAATTGACGAGGCAACGTCAATATTATCAAAAATATCAAAACTCCTGTCCGCTGCGGACAAGGAAACAAAAGAACACACCTCCATGGTGGTCTAAAGAACTGTCTAACATTAGGAAAGAAACTAGGAAACTTTTCAATATGGCTAAAAGAACAAGGTTAGGCGAAGACTGGGAAATTTATAAATCCAGTCAAAGAAAATTCAAAACAGAGACACAGCACTCTAAGCGCAATTCTTGGCAAGCCTTCTGTAGCGAAATAGAAAGTACCGCTGAATCAGCAAGGCTCAGAAGGGTTCTTTCCAAAGAGCCGGTAGCGTTAGGCTCCGTAAAAGACACGTCTAGCAATTGGACTGACTCCAATGAAAGGACATTAGAAACTCTACTGGGCGCTCATTTTCCAGGATGTATAGTAGTTAGAGATGACATCCCTGGCAGCAGCGGTAGTAGACACGAAATAGCGCCGTCTGAATTGGTTACGGAAGAAAAAATTTAGTGGGGAATATGCTCCTTCTTACGGTACAAATCCCCAGGCACGGACGGAATTTTCCCGATGATGCTACAAACAGCCAAAAAAGACATAACGCCGTTTCTAAAGAGACTGCTCCTTGGTAGTATTGAATGGAGTCATGTACCAAAGGAGTGGCGGGAAGTTAAGGTTGTTTTCATCCACAAAGCAGATAAAGCTAGTCATACCTGCGCTGGTGACTTTAGACCAATTAGCTTGACATCCTTTATTCTGAAAACCTTTGAAAGACTTATTGACATACACATTCGCAGCAGGCTGAAGCTTATACGAAAGGTAAAAGTGTTGAAACTGCACTTCATAATGTTGTCGGAACGATTGAAAAATCATTGAATGATAAAGAGTACACCCTGGCTACATTCTTAGACATTGAAGGTGCCTTTAATAATGTCACGGCAGATTCAGTCGAGGGTACCTTAAAAAACCTGAGTATTGAGGACACTCTAATCAGATGGATAGTTTCCATGCTAAGAAATAGGTACATAAACTCAGAACTAGGTGATGCGAGACTAAGAGTATTAGCTGGTAGAGGCACTCCGCAAGGAGGTGTTCTCTCTCCTCTACTCTGGGTTATTGTGTTAAATGAAGTACTAATTTAAAACTTAGATTCAGTGGGGTTAAGACCGTAGTGTACGCAGACGATGTGGCGTTACTGGCCACGGGTAAATTCCTTCCAACCCTAAGCGACCAAATGGAAGGCGCGAAGTGGACTCGCAATAAATCCACTAAAAACGGAGCTGACAATATTTACTAACAAGAGGAAAATACCGGAATTCAAAATTCCATCCATTGAAGGCACTCCTCTTAAAATTTCTGATAGAGCTAAATATCTAGGGTTGATACTAGACCAGAAACTAAACTGGGGACTAAACACAAGGGAGAGAGCAAGGAAAGCTATGATAGCTCTCTATACTTGTAGCAGAATATTTGGAAAAACTTGGGGGCCCAAACCAAAAGTCATTTTCTGGCTCAACACAGCAGTTGTGAGACCTATACTGACATACGGCAGCCTAGTATGGTGGCCAGCCGCAAGTAAGGGCACAAACCTCAAGATACTAACCAGAGTACAAAGAATGGCGTGCATTGGTGTCACAGGAGCTATGAGAACCATACCAACTGTAGGATTAGAGACCATACTCAATCTATTACCTTTAGACCTATTTGTGCAGGAATCTGCAGCTAGAAGTGCTCTAAGATTAAGCCAATCTGAAGGTTGGAGGTCAAGCCTGACGGGGCATGCTCAGATTTTACGCAAATACATGGGCGGATATGTTAGCACATGGTGCCCTATTTAGACTTTCATAAGCCGTTTTCTAGTTCATTTCCGAGTCGAGAGGAATGGGAAACTAATATCCCGCTAAATGACAACTCAATTCGGCTTCCAGACTATAGCAATGTTTTTCAAGCGGAGGTCTTGGCGGTGGCAACTGCTGCCCGGGACGCTGCAATGAAAGCTATACCACCAGATGATATTACATTTTTCATTGACAGCCAGGCAGCGATTAAAGCGATTTCCGCCACTCAAATAAAATCGAAGCTTGTGCGCTGCTGTCGCGAAGAGCTACGGGTTCTTGGTACGCAACACAATGTAAAGCTCTGCTGGGTACCTGGACATAATGGCGTTTCAGGAAATGAGAAAGCTGACGAGCTGGCAAGGGAGGGTTCAGCTCTAAATCCTGAACGAGCTGACCCGTCAGTTAAGACACCACCCTGCAACCTGAACCTAGAAGTTAGAAATAAAATGATTGCCATAGCAATTAGTAGTTGGAGATCATTAGAATCCTGTATATCTATACTGATCTAAGTGTGGCGTAGTTTGTTTCACACTCTACGTCAACCCATCAAATCTAACCTAACCTAACCTACTATGTCACTTCAGTGTACTTTGGACCTACACACTCTGTGTAACTTATGCAAATAATATCAGTTTGATTAAATATGTATTCAGAGTCAGATTAACTACGAAGGTTGTCTGGTTTTAACACCCGGAAGCTTAAAATCATATGAGGTAGTAATATCGCAAATTCAATTTTCCATTCAGGCATCATGAGTTTCTAAACAGTTTTTGTGCAATAAACGCGAAGTCAGGGAAGGGTACAATGAAAAGTTGTCCGCTTGTGATTTTCTGCTTTATAGATCGTGGATTGGTAAATGTCAGAATTGGACAAATTGTAATCAATTACCGATTACGTGATTACAAAATGTTATTCGTAAATTACGATTACTTTTTGTAATTAGTTATTATCTTACCGGAATTACAATTACGAAGTAATCAGTGGGTAAGGTGATCATTTAGAGGAAGTATGGGTGGACTTAGTGTGGGTCAGGTTGGACCTTTAGAGGATGCGTGAGTGAAAATGGAGTATGTTGTGGTAAGTCCAATTACGTTCCTATTTATTCAACCCTACTGCAGTAAATGAATTGCAAACACAACAGTAATCGAAGTAATTAATTACTGATTACCTGTAATCCAAAATTAAAATTGTTCTCTTCCGATAATAAAAGCAACTTTCTTGCAGCTGATGTGCACCAGATCAATACAAAATGTCATGTCAACTTTTGCATTTTTCGAGAGAAACAGCTTTAATCAACAGCAGGAAGGATTTGGAAGATGCTGTTCAAACAATTACCAATCCACAAATGTGCCATATACTCGTACAATGCTGTTAGACGTTACGAGTACACATTAATTACTCTTTCAGTTTCTAATTCTAATGTATTCGAATAATTAGATAGACTTCCATCAGAATGCTTCACGCCTCTGATACTCGTAGGATATCCGAGGCATAAGGTGTTCAATCTTGCGGATAATATGATTGGCAGGTCATGATGTGTGAAAATGATAAAAACAAGGATGGACTACTTGTGTAATACGGGTAAAATGAATAGAAAATCCAAGAGAATCCAAAATTGATTAAACCTCCACGGGTAAATGGATGTTACTATGTCCACACAGTTCGTTAATGGCCTAAAAAAAACTAAACCACTAATATTTTTGCATTAAATTTACATATCGTTTGGGCTTAGAAACCCATGACACATCGTTTGGGGTTAGAAACCCATGAAACGGAAGTAATGCTTTTAAATCAGTTTCTATGCTCTCATAAGAATGAAAATGATTTTATTTATTTGTACAATACAGGAAAAGAAATGTTGAATACCCAAAGCAATATAGCAAATGTTTTCCCATGCATATACATAGTAATTGTATGAGGGGGTTGGACGTTCTTTAATATTAATGAAATTGAACGAATAAGTTAGATAACAACGACCAGAAGGAGAATATTGATTTAAATGGCCTATCGTGCTCGTATATACTCGTAAGCACTTACAGTATATTCAAGCAGTTGGCACGCTGTTACTTTAACATTGTTTGCTGTTTGCCAACACACAGCGAGCTATCGTTCCATTCATGTTTTGTCACTCGTATCCGTTGAAAACTTCGTCTTATTTTTCGAAAAGTCTTTTCATCTGTCAACAGAAATAATTTGGATGGTAGTTTAAAGCTCTGTTGAACTACTTTTCCACTTCCTGTGGAAGAAAAACTTTTAATGTAAAGTTGAGTGGGGTGTGTCAAAGTCAATTCCATGAAGTTGGTCAACGTCATCGCTGTTCATTGGACGGAGTTATTGTTGTGGTGAAACAATTTAGAATTTTGTATGATTGTAACTTTGTAACTTTGTAAACCCCTCAAACCACAAAAGATGTGAAGAAAGTTTTTGTCTGGTGGCTCATTACATATGCTGTCGGAGATTCACACTGAAAAACATATGTATAGGGTGACCAGATAAGAACGAGAGGAAAAGAAAATTAAATGAAATAACAACGGCGTGAGATATCAAATTGCTTCTCGCTTTATTTAGAAGCTACATTCATGCCATTATGTATGGAATAGGATATCATTTAAATGGCCGCCTCGGCTTCGCTGGCAGTGCTTCAAGCGGTCGGTCCATTTTTTGATGACTCGGTCCAATATGTGCGGCGGTATTCCGGCAATAGCGTCTCGAATGTTGGCCTCGAGCTCGTCCAAAGTGGTTGGCTGGTTAGCGTAGACTAAGGACTTGACGTAGCCCCAGAGAAACTAATCGAGGGGTGTCAGGTCGCATGATCGCGGCGGCAAATTGATGAACGCTCGTCGTGAGATGACCCAGTCGCCAAATTTCTCCTTCAGCACTTTGAGCGTTGCGTCACTTGTATGGCATGTAGCGCCGTCTTGTTGGAACTACTGCTCGGATATATCGCTGTTGTCGAGCTCTGGCCACAGAAAGTCGGTTAACATCGCTCTATACCGAGGACCTTATATCCTTCCTCATTTCGAAAGAAATAAGGTCCGATAATGCCGTCGTGCCATAAACCGCACCAAACAGTCAATCTTTGTGGATGCATTTATGCTTGGTCGAACACTTGTGGATTGTGGTCGCTCCAATAACGACAATTTTGCTTGTTGACATAGCCTAGCTGAGCCAAAAATGGGCCTCGTCCGAGAAGATGATTTTTTGGTCAAAATTCAAATCTCCGACCAACATTTCCAGGGCCCAATTAGCGAATTCACGGCGTTGTCTATGGTCATTCGGCTTCAATTCTTGCGTCAACACAATCTTCTACGGACGTAGGCACAAATCCAACCGCAAAATAAGCCTGGTTGACTCTCTGGCGATGCCCAATTCAGCTGATCGGCGCCGAATCGACATTTCTGGGTCTTCTTCGATACTGGCCGCTACCGCCATGATGACGACCGACCTCACGACGAAATTCACGTTGCGTATTTACAACTGAGTCGGAATGTCGATAATATTTTTTAATACTCGTAATTTGCACACGTTCAGGAAGCGTCAAACGATGCATGATGAAATGGCAAACCTTACCGAATATTTTGACAGCTAGATGTCATTGGTAACTTTGACAGCTGCTGAAACATAACAATTGGAAAAACTATCATACCTTTTATAAGTATGTGTATGCAGCGCTAAACATCTCTCAACAGGAAATCCTACTTTCTAGACCAGGGATATGAATAAAATTGCAGATGTTATAGACTGCGTGTATCCATACTACAAGAGTAGAAGATGGGCCTGATCTTAGCTCTGATCACTCCTCAGTACTCTTAAGACTCAGCAAAAAATCACTATGAGGCAAAACAACTCGCAATTGGTGGATAGAAGAACTGATTGAGACTTCAGGCCGAATTTGGAATTATGCCTCCAATTCTCCCAACCCATAGAAACAAAAGATGATCTAGACGATGAAGTGTATACTTTTACCTCTAATGTACAAAAATCGGCATGGGCTGAAATCCCCGAAACAAAACCGAAATTTAAAAGGAATACATATCCTAAAAATTTTCTTGACATTGTCGTAGAAAAAAAAGAAAAGCTGGGAAGCGCTGGCAATAAACAAGAGCGTCAGCTGTTAAAACCAAAGCTTTCTGCCCATTTGAAGATAAATGAATACAAGTGATGGAAGAAATAAGTGAGGACGAGGACCCCATTCGGCCGGTAAGCTCTAAAGAAATAGTCAAAACAATAAAAGAGAGCGTTAATCCAAAAAAAGCCCCAGGGTTTGATTTAATCGCGGGAGAAATCCTTAAGTACTTCCCGAAGAAAGGTTTAGCAAAGTTAGTTCAAATTATAAATGTTGCATTTCGATGAAGATAAGTACCGCGAATGTGGAAAGTCGCTGAGGTAATTATGGTGTCAACGTCCTGCTGCCTGTGCTATATAAAATCTTTGGCAATAGAAGAAAAGGAATTAATACCAAATCACCAATTCGGATTCAGGACTAGGAACTCAACTATACTATAGACCAGGTACATAGAATAACAAACCTTATAGAAAAAGTATTGGAAGAAAAGAAAATAAGCTAAGCTATCCTCTTAGATGTTTTGCAGGCCTTCGACAAAGTGTAGCATAAAAGGCTCATACACAAGTTGCAAAGGTACCTGCCAAAGCAATTCAGTCAAATATTAAAATCCCTACCTACCAACCTACATTGAACAGAGTTTAATTAGTATAAAACAAGACGACAAGTACTCACTACTTAAAGAAATAAAGGCCGGTGTACCGCAAGGAAGTGTATTAGGTCCTATCTTATTCCTCCTATATACAAATGACTAACCACAAAGCCAAGAAACAATCGTAGCTACTTTTGCAGAGTATACAGCTGTACTGCTAGACTAGATATCCTGTCTTTCAATTTATAATAACATACTGCTCTAATAGCAAGTCCTGAAACCAGTTTGGACCTATGGCCTCCAACTGTGGGGATGCACGAGCAGAACTAACTTGCAAATCATCCAATCATTTCAAAACAAAGTACTTCGCATCTAAAAATTGAAATTGTAGACGACGAAGTCAAAAAAGTTACGAGAAAACATGAAACTAGGATTCACAACCATAACAATGTTGAAATTCTCCAACTCCTGAATAGAAACAATTTAGTTAGAAGACTGAAAAACCTTTTGAACTTATTACAAAACAATTCTGATTAGTCTAACGACTAGGCGCAATTACTCGTATAATTAAGGTGATTATAAATCTGCTGTCTAAGAGAGGTGTTTTTAGTTCGGACTGCAAAGCAATGTCTTTTAATGATTTTCACTTTCCAACGCAAACCTGGTACACCATTCTATAGCATATGCCCACCCCAACTCAAATATGAAAACCGATCAAAATCGTTAGAGACGTTTTCCAGAAAATGTCCAGCCGTCTAGCCGTGTATTCTGCAGTTGGCAATACATACAGACCCAGCATGCGTACTGGAACTGGAGATCGGTGGAGACTGCACTTTATTCATTGGTGGGAACCATAGAGAAATATTTTAATAACAAGGATTACACTATGGTATCTTTCCTTGACATTGAAGAAGCTTTCAATAATATTGAAACAGAGGGTATATCTGCTGCACTTATCAGCCTGAAGGTTGATAGCTGCCTTCGTTATTGGATCGAGCAAATGCTTAAAAGCCGCTTATTCATGCTGAGCTAGGGTGCTGCCTAACAAGAAGGTCTATATATAGGGGTACTCCCGCAAGGCTGAGTATTTCACCACTACTGTAGCATTTAGTAGTAAATGTAATGTTACAAATCCTTAAAAAAAAGTGGGTACAGTGTGATAGCCTATGCGGACGATATTGTGATAGCTATATCGGAAAAATGTCCTCTTACTATAAGGGACCTGATGGAATCAGCTCTTAATAAACTTGTAAAATGGACGGAAAAGTTTGGTCTCTTAGTTAACGCCGGAAAGACCGAACTTGTTCTGTTCACAAGAAGATACAAGGTATCGTCCTTCCAAAGCTAAATGGTCATATGCTTCGTTTCGCAGATCGTGCCAGATACTTGGGTTATTATCGACAAGAAAATCAGTTGGAAACTGAATATACAAGACCGTGTCAGGAAGACCTCATTCCTAAAGTGGTCCATTGAATTTGTACGGCAATCCTGATGTACGGAGTATTAGTCAAAGGTCAAATGTTATGCGTCTGTATAACGGGTGCTTTAAAAAACAATTCCTATTGCTGCGTTAGAGACAATGCACCACTTGCATCCTGTTGATATCTTTAAGAAGCATGTGGCAGCTAAAGCAGCTATAAGGCTTAGGGATTCCTCAAAACTGGTTAATGCCAATACGTGCCACTTTATGATCCTGATCGGCAAGAATACTATTCCTAGTAAGACGGACTATATCACATTGACTTTGATGTCAGCTACAAGGCAAGAATTCTTAGCAGAAGCGCTCGGGAATCTGGAAAAATCTTGAACAATTCTAAGATAGAGATGTACACAGGATGGATCTAAGACAGAGTATGGTACGGGTGCAGGAGTCTTCTCCAGTGCATCTGATGTAAACCTTACCAGACGACTACTGGACCACTGTAGTGTATTTCAAGCTGGAATTACGGCAATCCGTGAAACTACAGCTTGGCTTTCAATTAACGCGATAGAGGGTAGCTATTGTACTATATAGAGATAGTTATTCAATGATAAAAGCCTTGAAATTGTCGACAACACAATACAAATTTTTCAAGCAATGCCGCAAGTCTCTTAACGAGATCGCTGATAGTCACGATATTTCTCTGTGCTGTATTCGAGAACACAGCGTCTTTCTGGGAAACTGCAGAGCAGATGAACTGGCAAAAGAGGGTGTGGGGCGAAACTTCACTAAAATAAGAGAGGAAAGTTCCGCCTTGATACTGAAGCTAGAAAAATGGAAATACCAGGTGGAATAGTACTGAAATACTAACCTGGATCTAACGCATTAGTATGATAATAGGGGCCCTCACGAGGCACCGCTTGATAGGTGGACATGCCGTTAGAGTGGGTGTGCCCTCCAACGATTTCTGTCGAGGCTGTAGAGACGAGGAGGAGGAGGGAACTGTTACTTAACTTTTATGCACCTGTCCTGCCTTATCAATGTTCAGAAGAAAAAGCCTACGGGAATACTTCTATGAAGGTCTTAACGACTTGGCCAGGTTTGATTGTTACAAAATAGAGAGTTTTGTGTATGGATCTAGATGGTTCTGCACAACGATGCGGAGCAAAAAAGGTTAACGGTTACACATTCTTATCTTCCTTTAGGAAGAAATTAGTCATGCAGGGTTCCTGGTGCCGAAAATCCAATTCTTTTTATGGTATCACAATGGATCTATCCTTGGTCTAAGTGTGTCTCTGCCTGAGCTGGGACAGCCACCTAACCTAACGTAATATTCACTGCGTCAAACACACCAACAGTATTGGGGTATTCATGTTTATAGGTTTCGATTAATCCGTAGAACCTATATGTAGACCGTGTAAAATCAAAGCTCAAAGGGAAGACTAAAGAAAAGTCGACCAAATAACAGCTGAAATAACTTTTACTAAAGCATACTCGTAGTCCGACATCCCAAATCATTCCTCACCTGGTGCATTTCAAATACTCGTAATGTCATCCATCAAAAAGTCTTAAAACTCAAGTGTCACTGAGTACAATGCACCCAAAATACAATATTTTTAGACGACAACCAAGTAAAATTCATTTAAATTCACAGAATCGCATCACAACAAATTGTTCACCTCGCAGTATCTAAACTATTTTATTGCAAATCTTTTTTTATGACATTGTTCTGGTTTTGTTTTTCATTATTTATTGGGTATTTTAAAATATTTTTGGATTCTAAAATTCTATAGAAATACCCATACCATGAGCTGTTGCTGCTTTCAATTATTATATTCCCAATTCGCATTTATGTAGCGACAAAGGCTGCTATCTAGAAAAAAAAAAATTATCTGCTTAATTGTTTTATTCTGTGACCCTCATTCATAAAGGCGGCAAAAAGCGTGGCAGCCTTTGAACAATAGAATTCCAAAGTGCTTTGCCTCTTTTTGTATTCAAAAATTTAAATTAGAAAATTACATATTAATCGACACTGAATGATGCGAATAAATTATTTGCAGAGAAAATATAAATAAAAATCCAATCCAAGCGTACACACCATGTGTTTCGTATATTAATCAAAGCCGACACGATTTTTCTGCTTGACTGTCATGGTGCTCGCTGTATAGTTTTAGTCCAAATTATGCGAGTGTATCTCTGGTTTCTATAAATAAATATTCTGCAGTGCAGAGTGTGAGATTTAATGACAAATCGATACATTTAGTCGGACTAAGTGGTGCAGTTTATTATCTACTTGTTTATTTGTAGCGAAATTTGGAATTAATTAAGTTCGTAGTAGAGATGTATGCAATTAGTTGTGTTTGGATTAAGTAGTACATAAACTAATGATTCAAATTGGGGTACTTTACATATGAGCGATCAATAACGATGGAGTGTTGCAATAATACTTTTGTCAAGTTTAAAATAAAAATGAAATGCATTCCAGTGGCGGGTCATTCATAAGAGCACATGAGAATGTGAATTTTCAATTTCGTATCGCAACAATCCAAAGTGAATGCGAGTATATTGTAACATAATGTAGCATAATAACTACGCTCCAAAAGTATGCAACACATTCCGAAGTGTCTTTTCATTCGAGGTTCGTGTACGGATTATGTCTAAGACGACGCACGTCGCGGAATTAAGAGAGAATTATAACCGCAAGAGAATTATAACCGCAAGATAATTATAACCGCAAGAGATTATTGGCTGCAGCTGTCATCTTGGAATTATTACATCAGAATTTTCTTGTTCTTGTGACAGTATGCTCTGGCACCGATAGTTCGACTCTTTTATGGCTTTCTACAGAGTAGCTTATCTCTGTTTTACTATCCGGAAAATGGGTATCCATAAGTAACTCCAAAGTCTCTTCCCTAGACATAGTCCAGTTTCCATCTGGTTTTTTTTTATGAAGCTAGGTATATGTAGAGATTTGGACAAGATGTTCCTTCATGCACTGAAATGGTTGTTTATTCCTTCGAATGAGTCTACGAGGGTGGGTCAATAAGTCTCTTAAAATTAACACAAATTGTGTCGTCCCCTTAAATTTATTTTTTTTTGTCAAGAATCCTCTTTCAGACAGATCTGTCAAATAGTTTTGTTGTGGCAGCCATTTTATATAGACGCCTACTAGCATTTTCGTTAAAATGGAAAAAAGTGAATTTCGAGTGCTCATAAAACACTATTTTTTGGTGAGAAAAAACTATCACGCAAACCAAACAAAAGCTTGACAAATATTATGGGGACTCTTCACCATCGATTGGAACCATTCACCACTGGTTTACTTAATTTCGGTGCGGTCGTTCAAGCACAAGTGACGCCGAACGTTCTGGTCGCCCAATTGAGGTCACCACACCAGACAAAATCCATGGTTTGATAATGGACGATCGGCGAGTAAAAGTGCGCGAGCTTGATGAACTCACAGGCTTATCACATGGCTCAGTCATTTCGATTTTACATAAATTTTGGACATGAAAAAGCTTTCCGCAAGATGGGTGCCGTGTTTGCTCACAATCGACAACAAACGCATTCGTTTGACAACTTCAAAGGTGTGTTTGGCGATGTTCCAGAAAAAATCGGCTGAGTTTTTGCGCCGTTTCGTAACCGTGGATGAAACCTGGATTCACCACAACACACCAAAAACCAAGGAACAGTCAAAACAATGGACTTCTCCTGGTGAATCGAAGCTGAAGTAGGCCAAGGCGGGTTTGTCAGCAAACAAGGTCATGGCGACAGTTTTTTTTTGGGATGTGCACGGTGTTATTCACATCGATTACCTTGAAAAGGGTAAAACGATCACCGGCGCATATTACGCAGAGCTGCTGGATCGATTCCAAGCTGATTTGAAGCAAAAACGGCCGCATTTGGCGAAGAAAAAAGTTCTTTTTCACCAGGACAACGCACCGGCGCACAAGTCCGCAGTCGCAATGGCAAAATTACATGAGTTAGGCTACGAACTCCTGCCTCATCCAGCATATTCCCCAGATTTAGCCCCTTCGACTATTTCTTGTTTCCAAACGTAAAGAAATGGCTCGGAGGTAAGAGATTTGCGTCGAATGAAGAGGTCATTGCTGAAACAAACGCTTATTTTGAGGGGCTCGAGAAATCGTATTATTTGGAGGGCATCAAAAAATCGGAGAAACGTTGGATGAAGTGTATAGAGCTATAAGGAGACTATGTTGAAAAATAAAATGTTTTTATACTGAAAAGAATGTTCCTTATTTAATTTTTCAGGGACTTATTGACCCACCCTCGTACTCACTGGATTTAGTTGAGAATTATACTTCCAAAACTATAGTAAGATAATCTAGTGATACCATGCTACACGAATGGGTTTCGAACCGGGAGGACTTCAATGTCATAAGAGTGTCATTGAGCAGTAGATCCGTATAGTTAGTTAGTTACGTCCTCTGACCCCTCGTGGGTCATAGGGCGTCAACAACACCTGCGTGCCATCGTGTTCGAAGTTCTGCAACGCATTTGAGTCATCCCAAGTGATCTGGATTCCTCCTCGACTGTCCTTCTCCAGGACTGCCTATAGCTGCCCACTCGTCTGCCTGATTGGGTAAATGGATTCCATTGCATGGTGCAATTCGCAATGGAACAGTCTTCGCGCCGTAAGGTGTGACCAACTCACTGCCACTTTCTATTTCGACGTCTATTGGCCCCTGGACCGATATCGCGTGTAGTCGGTCATTCGATATACGATTCGGCCAGAAGATCCTTAGGATGTTGCGAAGACATCTATTTATGAAGGTTTGCAGCTTCCTTGTGACGGTGTTGGTCATTTTCCAAGTACTACTCGTACACCCATAAGGTAGCACTGTTTCCACCTTTGATCGGAACAGTGACAGCTTGTTTTTTGTGCTGAAAACATTGCTTTCTCAGATTTTAGACAGCCTTTGCTTTACGAATTGTTTACTGTCCACATCCGGTTCGGTACCACCATCTTTGTGAGACCATACTTCCTAAATATAGAAAGCTGCTTACTTTCTCAACTTGCTGTTCTGCTATGTTGAGTTGAGCGGCGCTGGTGTTTTGTAGAAAAATTGAAGTGCTTAGGGCCTTTGTTTTTGCCGTATTTATTTTGAGCCCTACTTTGTTCGCCTCTGATGCAGGTCCATTATCCTATGTTAGAACAGGCAAACGTCATCAGCATAGTCAAGGTGTTTGAGATATGATGTCATGGTCCAATCTCAGACCCATGTTTCCTCCAGACAGAGCTGCCCGAATCACACTGCGGCTTTTCTTCTTCTTCTCGATTTTATTATTGTACCTGATCCTTCATCGGGTCTCCTTTATGATCAGCTATCTCTTAAAGGTATCTTCAAACATGATCTTCTGTTTTGCACGTATAATATTAGTTTTTCAAATAATATTGCCCCGACGTCATTTCATTTTAAGGACTTTCGTGCTATTGATTTAGGTTCGCTACATCCTTCAGCATTCTGGATTTCTTGGGAGCACTGTTGGCTGAAGTCTGATCCCAACGACAAACTGAAATGTTTTCAATTATTTTTGGCGTAGATACTTGCACATATGTATGTACCAATAAAAACTGTTCGGAATAATGCATGTCCTTGGTTTACTTCGGCAGTACTTAGTGCGCTTAAAAGCAGGAACAAGTTATAAAGTAAATGGAAACAAAATAGGTCCTAGCTTAATTGGGGTGCATATAAAGTGGCACGCAATAAGGTGCCATGCATTGTTCGTCAATCTAAGTGGAATTACTACTCCTGTAAGTTGAGCACCTCCCGTGTGCACCGTGTCTGTCAAAAGTTTTTGAAAGGGTGCTAGCAAAGCAAATTCAAAATCATCCCTTCGTTAATTCCTTATTAACTCCATTTCAATCGGGTTTTAGAACAAGACATTGCTGCTCATCTGCAATGGTCAATATCTTGCATGATATCTAGAATTTGACAAGGGTTTCGGCAATTTACTATGCCTGCTAGAGTTTCCAAAGGCTTTCTTTAAAGTCAATCACAGTATCGTCTGCTGGAAGCTTAAAAGGTTTTTTGGTTTTGGTGAAAGAGCTGTGAGGCTATTGAAAAGTTTCTTGTCAAACAGATGGTAAAGAGTTGTTGTCGAAGAAAAACCCCATACTCAAGGTGTACCCCAGGGTTCAATCCCTGGACCAATTTTGTTCCGCATTTTTAATAACGACCTGCTCTTGGTATGCAAATATGTCTCAGTATATTTATACGCTGATGATGTTCAACTGTGTCTATCCCAACACCTGAATAGAATAGATGAACTTGTTTTACACCTCAATTAGGACTTGGCTGCCATCAATTGCTGGTCAGAAAAAAATGGTTTGTTTCTTAACCCATCAAAGTCCCAGGTTATGCCTATCTCAAAAAGGCTCTTCGACTTGAGTTTCGTCCCTGACGTATGGCTATCCAACAACAAGCTGCAGCTTGTAGAATCAGTTCCAGCCTTATTTCTTTGGGATTTGTTGAAATCACTGGTCTATATCAACATGGCACAGACCATGGCGGCTCTAAAGAAGTTTTGAAAAAAGTCATGAAAAATGCTTTCGAACCACCCCAAATGTGCATCAATCCTGGCGGCTGCCACTTGACCGATATTGTCTTCGCGACAGAACATTTTTGTTCATCATGAAAAATACCATTTGAAAGTTGCTTCTTTCCCTGTTTTTCTAACCCGATCTTCCGATTTTACATGCAAAACTTCAACTTAATCGCAAAAGTGTTTGTGTTTCCGAACTCAACTTGTGGTATGTTTTCATTAAATACATTTGAATCGATATTGAGTACTTTCCTTTCGATACTGAGTAAGTATCGCAAAAATGTATCAATGCCGAAAGTGCTTGGTATCGAATTGAAAGTATCAGTACTTTACAATGCATTTGAATCGATATTGAGTACTTTCCTTTCGATACTGAGTAAGTATCTAAAAAATGTATCGATACCGAAAGTGCTTGGTATCGAATTAAAAGTATCAATACTTGACAATACATTTGAATCGATATTGAGTACTTTCCTTTCGATACTTAGTAAGTATCGGAAAAATGTATCGATGCCGAAAGTGCTTGGTATCGAATTAAATGTATCAATACTTGACTTGTGTTTAGTTGTATCGTTACATCCCTACACCTGATAGGCGATTACAGAGGGATCCTTCTGCTGATCAAAAAGACAAAAAATAAGGAACACCCAACAATGAAAACCCATTTTACCAGATGAATCGATGCTTAGCTTGGAGGAGGACCAAAGCAGCGTTCTTTTTACCAAGCCGTGAAAGATGGCCTATGATGTACCTAAGATAATGAGGACTATTAGTGCTCAATATAATTAGGTTAAAAGACCTAAGATAAAACTCATGGATATGCAAATTGAGACAAATTGATTTTAGATTAGTCAACCCTACGTATTTTGGGGAGATGATAGTTGAGCGAGCAGTGACCTGTCTTTTTTCCGATGAGACAAAATATCATCAGCTCGATAATGTTTTGAAAAAATCAATTAATTTCTTGCTCTGTATTGCGTTCCATTTAGATATTGATACAAGTTTTGCCCAGGAGTTTAGTTCAAGATTCAGGTGACTAACAGGTAGGGCATATAAAGCAAATGGTTCTATGATTGGTAGTGCTGAGTCACGTCTTGCAAGTTCATTCGCCCGTTTGTAACCATCTATACCCCTGTGGCTAGGAACGCAAATGATTGTGATGTTATTGTGAGCAACTAGCTGCTTTAAGTATTTAGACAAAAGTATAGACCTTCAGTAGCCGCTTGACTGTCAGACATTATGTTAATATTGGATCTACGGCGGTTGCGCTTAATGCATTCTATGGCGTAGATTGCGGTCTGGAAAATTGAAGTAGATTTAGATGAAAATTATCGCCATGTTACGGTCAATTGCGTTCGCTATCGTGCCATGTTGGAAGACTATTTTTGGCCAGAATTGAATGAACTTAACATCAGTGATATGTGGTTCCAACAAGATGGTGCCACATGTCACACAGCTGGTCAAACAATTGATCTATTGATGGGGAAGTTCGGTAATCGTGTAATCTCGAGAAATGGTCCGGTCGAATGGCCAGCTCGCTCATGCGATTTAACTCTGTTGGTTTATGCCGACAAGCCAATAACTTTAGAGGAACTCAGGAACAATATCGAACGCGGAATTGCCAGTGTTCCGGCCGATATGTGTGGAAGAGTGGTGGGAAATTGGCTCCAAAGAATCGATCGCTGCAAACGACCTCGCGGTGGTCATATGAACATGATTGAATTCCGTACTTAAATCTATCATGTGTACTACACCTGGAATAAATTTCAGCCTGATATCTCAATTATTCTGTGTTTTATTTAAATACAAAATTTGTTATGTCCTTTTTGAAAAAACACTTTCAATGTAGCCTGTGGTCAAGCGTAATTCCCAAGTGTTTAACTATCTTGGAAAAAGGTATTTGTGTTTGATATTAGATTTGAGAGATTAATTAACCTCTTTCTTGTGAGGGGCAATGATCGTTTTGTTAGGGTTGACATTGAGGCCCTCAAGTTGACACCATTCCCACAGTCTATCTAGGGCATTCTACATGAGGTCAGTGATAGTAGTTTCATGTGTGCCTCTGATTATTAAAACTAGGTCACAACTCGAGTTGTATATCATTCAAGAGTTGATCGATAACTATTGACCATAGTAGAGGTCATACAACGCCTCCCTGAGGGCAGCCTTTAATGGTACTAATTATGGCAGATGCTAGTTAGCATGGCACGTATCCATCCATCTGATAATTGTTTTGTCTACGCCTTTTGCGCTTTCGGTTCAGTTGTATGTACTTTATACAAAGTTTGAATGCTACCAAAACCTGCGGCTTTATACCATTAGCCAAGCTAGTTGCTTCACAGTGTCGGAACACAATAGTATTTTTAGTATTTTTTTTTAGTATTTGTTATTGATTAAGTAACATCATTTATAATAGACTTTACATCATCTTTAAGCTATAAATGAGGTATGTTTGATATATAGGTAATACTAATATTTAAAAATTCATACAATTCAGTGCTAAATGAAAATGAAAAATGTATAAGTAGAAAATTATTATAGTATACAATATGTAGAAACAAAATGTTAAAGTACTCGTAATTGTGAAAATGCAAATAAACTAAAATGTGCTTGTTTTACCCTGCCAAGTGCCGAAAGAGAGTTTCCCCAAAACCATTCGCATCATAAAGTCTCCTAACGCTGAGAGGAAGTGCATTCCAAAGATGAATAGCATGAACGAAAAATTGACGCTCTGAGTTTTGATAGTGGTCACGCGGTTGGATTAAACTTAATGATCGGCTCGACCGTGAAAGTTTAAGTTTTTCGAATAAATATGGAGGCTGTTTGCTGGTAATATTTTTTTGTAGGTACTTGATTGTGCAGTTTTCGAGATATTTATCAAGAGTGCATCCTAATATGTTCTTAGAATATTGTGAAATATGGTCAAAACGACTCAATTCATAAACATAGCGAGTTATATTGTTAAACGCAACGTTGAGCTTACATCGAATGAGAGCACTGCTGCAACAAAAAAATCCACATCCGTATGTAAATATTGGAATTAGCAAAGCCCTTACTAGCATTATTCCTAAGAGAACCATAGATTTTGCCTATAATAGTGGATACCCCAAGATTTTTAGCTTTGTCAACGAACTCAATTGGTTCATTTTGGAGGAATATATTAAGAAGATCACAGCCATTCACGCCATTTCTGCTAATAACGAGACATTTAGATTTGGATGGGTTAAGCTTCAACGAATTATCTTCAGGCCAATCTAGAACTTTTCGTAGATCCTCATTAAGCTTACAAGTTGCTTCCTTAAAAAGGTCTAATTTGCAACTTATGTAGAGCTGTGCATCGTCTGCGTACATGTGTAAGAATGAATTTTTGATTATGGTCGGAAGATCATTGATAAATATTGTGAATAACAAAGGTCCCAATATGGACCCTTGAGGTACACCCGCTGAGGTTGCAATAAAATCAGACATCACATTATTAACAGCAACGGATTGTTTTCTTCCACCAAGATATGTTTTGATGAGCTTGATAGCAGATGATGAAAAGCTAAACAACCTCTTGGGTTTTAAGAGAAGCTGCATATGATCCACTGTGTCAAAGGCCTTGGAAAAGTCCAGCAGAGTCACAAAAGTTATTAGATCTTTATCCATCGCCACTCGGATATCATCAGTTACTTTAAGTAGAGCAGACGTACAGCTATGATACGGCCTGAAGCCAGATTGATTTGCGCAAAGTAGTTTATTGCGCTGGATAAAGACAGACATTTGCTTATGCATTATCTTTTCCATGACCTTGGACAAGAATGGAAGGATGGCAATGGGTCTATACTCAGCCGGCGAGTTCGATGACGCTTTCTTTTTTCAGGGCTGGAACAATTTTTGCAGTTTTCCACTCAGTCGGAAAAGTAGATGTTTTTTTTTTTTTTTTTTTTTTTATAATTTGCGCGCGCCAAAAAGGAATATGAATACCTTTATACTGTTACAGGGCACGGGCTTTTAAGGACAAGGGGAAGAGGAACAGAGGAGAAGCCTATGCACGTTGGCTTTAAATGTTTGAAGGTTGTAGTGATGGGGAAATACAGAGCTTGGTAGATCATTCCACATTCGTGTCGTTCGGCTTATAAACGAATCCCTATATTTAACAGTACGACCGAAGTTAGGCTTTAGGGAAAACTGATGTGCATTCGAAGCATGTCGCGTATTGCGGGTGAAATTTTGAAGGGGAGGAATGCAACTGGCTATTTCGCTGGAGCATTTTTTATGGAAAAAACGACAAAACAGGGAGAGACAGGAGACATTTCTCCGATGTTCTAATGAATGAATGGAATTCACAATGTCTCTATCACCTATAAGTTTTAACGCGCGATTTTGTACCCTATCAAGAATGTGCAGAACGGTCTTGTGTGCACCAGACCAGATATGGGCGTTATATTCCAGCTTAGGGCGGATGAATGCCTTATAAATTGAGGCCAGATCAGACGGGGTAAAATATTTCTTGCACCGTTTAAGGAATCCTAGACATTTTGCAGCATTTTTGGCGACCTCGAATATGTGATAATTCCATCGAAGATGGTTATTAATACACATACCGAGAATGGCAAGTCTTTCGGATTCAATGATGCAAGTACCATCCATGGATAATGGTTGAGGGTTTTGGTTTCGCTTAAGAGACAGAAGACAGCATTGAGTTTTGGAAGCATTAAATTCCACGCGGTTGGTTGAACCCCATTTAATTATGCTGTCCAGGTCGGAATTTAATGTGTTTAACATACGTTGCCGTTCCCCTTCTACGGCCGAAGAGCAAGGACGTGAGTTAGGGAACGAATATGAAAAACTGAGGGTACTGTCATCAGCGAAGGAATGGATTAGATTAGAAGTTGCAGACAAGAGATCATTTATAAAAATGAGAAAGAGAGTCGGAGACAAAACAGAGCCTTGGGGAACACCAGCATTTATTTGGTGAATTACAGACTTGAAGCCGTCCAAAACAACTTGTATTGAACGCCCCGAAAGGTAATTTCTAATCCATTGAAGAAGAGACTCATCGGCGCTATATGCACACATTTTGAACAAAAGATCCTGATGTCAAACTCTGTCAAATGCCTTGAAATATCAAGCGCAACCATCTTAGTTTCGCCGAAGTGATGTAGAGATTGGTTCCACTTCTTGGTGAGATATGCCTACAAATCGCCAGTGGACCTGTTGCTACGAAAACCATACTGCCGGTCATTAAGCAGTTTTCGTGAAACGAGATATTTCATAAGCGTACGATTTATCAGTTTCCATGACCTTGGAAAAAAGGGGCCTAAGTGCAATGGGTCGGTAATTGGACAGAGAGGAAGATTCGCCTTTTTTAGGGACGGGCTGGACAAATGCTGTTTTCCATCTACTCGGAAAGAGCCCTGAAAAGTAGGATAGACAGAAAAGCTTACGCAGAGGTTTTGCCAGCGTAGAAGAACACCTCTTCAGAACTATAGGGGGGATACCATCTGGACCAGCGAATTTGTGTATGTTAAGACCTTTGAGTACTCCTGCAACTGTACGAGTGCGAAAGTGGACTTGTCCCATGGAAAATTTGACGCTCTCAAATACAGGTGGAGACAAAGCAATATCTGGCAGCGTGGAGCTCGCTGCAAAGTGAGCAGCAAGCAGATTAGCTTTATCTAAGGAGCTGACAGCTGGAATGTCATTGTAAATGAGCGTGGGGATGGCAGACGAGGCAGAATTTTTAATATTTTTGAAAATATGGGTTATGCCTGGAAGAATGTAAGGTAGTATGATTTTAATAAAAATCGGATGTATTCCGTCGATACCAACAGCTTTAGACTTAATTTTAAGGATAGCACTGACAACATCATCCTGTTCAATACGAGTGAATTCAAAGCCACTGAACGTCACATCCAGTGGATCAGCACTTGTTCTGGATGTCATTTGCACTTTCGTGAATTCTCTATTGAGCTGGTTGGGATCGATTTCATTCATTTCAGCATTCTTTTTCCGTCCAACACCAAGCTCGCGTAAATTTTGCCAGAGAGTTTTTGAAGGTAACTCATGGTCAAATTGTCTAGCGTAGAACACTCTTTTGGCTTCTTTAATCTTGGAATTGACCAAATTCCTTAGTTGGCCAAAGCTGTTATAAAGCTGTTCTTGGAGCTTGAATCTTTTCCACTTCTTATAGGCAGCAATCATTTCTGGTGTAAACCATGACTTATGGGGATACGTAGTAATTTTAGTTCTGAGCGGCACGTGCGTATTGAAAAATTCCAGTACAATTTGTTGAAGGTGATCAACTTGGGTATCAATGGATGTTTCATGATAAATTGGACACAAATTTATTCTTTGAATATCTTGCTCCAGAGCATCAGAAGTGAGATTTCTAAAGTCTCGGTATGTGTATTTGGATTGAAGTTTATCTCATGGAAAGTTAAAAATAGCAAAAATTAGGTCATGTTTGGAGAACGCAGGTGCTGAAACCTGACTATAGAAAACATCGGCACAGTCGTTAGAGAGGAATAAATCCAAAAGGTGCTAGCTTGAGTGAAATGTGTTGGCACAGTAGTGTTTAAAATGTCCAAGCCAAGCGTTTTCATAGATTGAACGAATGCCTCATAGCCCTCATCATCCAATATGTTACAATTGAAATCACCACATACTATGGTTTTCCAATTATTTGGGGAGTAATTTTCTAATAAGTGAAATATGGGAGTTAAATCAAAATAGCTATTTGGTCTATAAACGACACCAATGAGACACTTTTTCCGTTCACAAACAACTTCGACAAAACAATACTGAAGTGGACTATCAGGGGGTGAACTTATCAAAAATTTACTAATTAAACTGTTTCGAAGGTAAATTGCAACGCCCCCTCCAGTTCTATTGTGCCTATCACCTCGAAGAATTCTGTAGCCATGCAGAGCGTAGGTATCATCCATTATTCCTGTTTTAAACCATGATTAAGTGACACATACTACATCAACATTAGAACCAACAAACAGACCTCTAAATTCATCAATTTTCTTAAAAAGACTTTGTGCATTAATATGACACACACGCAACCCTCAATCACAATCAAATTGTTTCTCTTAAAAACCTTCTTCAATTCTATTAATGATACTCGTATCTTCAATACCGACACGAGCCAGCAATAACCATTTCAGTCTTTCGCACTTGCTTATATTAATAATTTCCTCTTGAACAAGTGCGTATTATCCTTATCAGAAGAAACATACAAATTAAATTATCCTTTCAAAGACGCTTCTAAAAACCAGTTTCACATCAAATGAATCTTTGTCACAATTATCTTCTAATAAAATAAAAAGCAATCCTTCCCTGAAGCAAACCTTTTCCTCCAAACGAGCAACGACAATTTCCAACAATGAACATGTGCTTCTACAAAAAAGGACTCTCAACTCAACCGTTATATTGAAATCGAGATACAAGTACAAAAGCCAACGAATGTGTAAAAAAAATTCCCTGCTCCTCACTGCAAAAGATGAAAATATGAAAATTCATTCATTCCCTATTCATACGAGTACACTTTTGAAGGAGACAAAAGCCCACAAGGGTGCTACGAAAGAAACATCATACACCATACCCTACCCATTTACTGCACAGCGATGCAAATAGAGTTCAAGTGATGTGGAAGGACTTCCTCTATCTGTATCTCTCTATGACTCGTAACATAGTTTTGTTGAAAATTCGTTGCCTCTGAGTTTTTACACATTTTCCCAGGACTTTTTAATGCCACATTAAGGAGAGATTTTTTTTTTTTTTTTATCTCTAAGAACACTCCCCACACGTTCATGCAACGTTTATTGTAGTTTTTTGAATGCAGAAGCAAATCTCTTCTAATTCTTTCTCCATGAATGTAATCTGACTTTGTTCATGTGGAAGTGGTTAGTTATTGTGTGTGCATTTGTTATTCTTTGTGTATTTTTCCCAAGGAAAACAAAAAAAAAAGGCTTTTCAAGGAATATGTAACAAATAAATATCCTTTTTAATGAAGAAAATCTCTAAAGAAAATTAAATTCCTTACGAAAATGTTGCGCATTTTTCCAAGCAATTACACTGGAACAGGGTCGATGCAGGACCAAGAAAATTGCAAGGAAATGATTATCGTTGAGGACGAGTTTTTGGAATACCCATATCGTAGAATATCCACTTTAGTCCTTTCAGTTGTTTATAATCAATTAAAAGTTTTTTCTCACATCTTCCTTGGATCACATTTCCAGGACAGCACAGCAATTTGGGTTAAAGTTGCAATCGAGATGTGTTGTCTTGGTGGAGGATGGAATTTCTGCAAAAATTCCTTTTCATCTGACGTGATGGGGAATTAAATGAATGAATGAATGTATGCTTTGAAAGTGAAAAGGGTTAAGTACAAGCCAGAGTGTCCAGCACGTTAATTGCATCTAAAATGAGACCATTTTCACATTGAGGGTGATTAGTGGCAGGGCTCCTTTTGGTAAATTAATTTGGTAATTTATTAAAGGACTTTAGGCATAGACGAATTTTATACAGGAAAGAGGGACACATTGAAAATATAAGCGACACCAAAGTGTTGGATTTAAACTGCATGTAACATAAAGTGTCCTTTAAAGATAGCATTCGTACTTTATGATTGAGATCCTTAAACTGTCCAAGTTATCGATTGATTTAATCGAAGAATTGAACGCTTAAATCAAAACATTTGGGGAAAGGTATACAGTTAAAGCTCTCAAGAATCCATTAAATCCAGGAGGTCTCCAGTAAATTGTTAAAAAAAACATTCAGTCTTTCTTGTTTTTGTCGTCGGAATGTTGGAATCTTTTAAAGACGAACCTGAGCCCGTACTCAGTAAAAATGTGGGATTATCACCCACTAAATTCACCTCCCCCCTTACCCTGGTCCACTCGGAACTACCGTCAAACATTTCATCGCGAGGGGGGACTTCAGCCTTAAGTACTCAAATCAGTCATGTTGGCAGCCTACTGCGCTGCATTTCGTTGTCGCTCCTCTCTTCGCTGCCCCTTCATAATGGTTGCCACAGTGTCGCTAACTGCTTCCCTGCTCATAATATCTTTGGTGAAGTTTTCTGGAGTTAGATCTTCACCCAGTTTGTTCACCAGCAGGTGTAATTCTTCATAATATCATGAACAGTGGAACATGATGTATTCCGCATCCTCGACTGCTTCCGTGCATGTTGGGCAATAGGTCATCGTCAATAGGTTGTCGTCATGTCCAAACCTGTAGATGTAGGCTCTGAAGCATCCACGGCCAGTATGCATCTGGGTCAGGTAGAAATTCAGCTCCACATGCTTCCTATTGATCCAAGGGTCTATATTGGGGATTCATTTCTGCGTCCACCTGCCTTTATCAGAGTGATACCATCCTCCCTGGCATTCTTCCAGACTTGTTCGTGGTGGTACCTCCGTATCATTTCGGCTCGTCGCTGTAGATCCTGTTGTCCAGCTGGCACGGTATTTCTTTTGGGCTTATTTATCAAGAAGGTCTATTGGTACCATTCCAGCCGCTAAACATGCCGCGTCGAAGAAGGTTTTTCGGAAGGTGCTGCATACTCTCAACGCGTTGATTCTGTAAGCTGCCTCCGTCTTCTTTCTGTACGACGGGAGTCATAGAGCATTATCGATGCCGCAAACCTTGCTAAGAGCAATCTCTTCTTGTGTTTTGGTTCGCCGATATTTAACATGATCCTTGCCAGGGCAACCGTTGCCTTTGCTGCCTTCTCAGCTGCATGCTGCATATGTTGTATAAAAGTTGGCCTTGCATCCATAATACAACGTGATCACACACGGTTACTCTTACAGTCTACATGCCCCGCCTGCTGCTCGTGAGCACCGTTTCTGTCATTTTTTCTGCAAATTATAGGCCCATGCGTACTAGTCAGTCCTGGACCACCCCGATAGCAGCATGACTGCAATGAAGCCATGCTCCAAACTCCTCAAGGAGTTTGGGCACTACAACGATTACTATGTCGTCGACGAAGCCAATTATTTTCGTAGACCTGGGGATTCTAAGTCCGATGACGTCATCATACATTAGGTTCCACAATAGCGGACCTAGTACAGAGCCTTGGGGAACACCGCCTGTGACATTATACTGTCTCGTTCCATCGTCGATATCGTTGTGCAATATCCTACTACCCAGGGAAGACGGAACTGGCCCTGTTCATAAGAAGACATAAAGTACCGAAATAGAATCCGCCAAAGCCGAAAGGCACTCGACTTGGCCTATCCAAGTACTTGGGGGTAGTATTCGACTCTAAACTAAACTGAAAACGGAACACGGAAGAAAGGATGAATATGAATACAACCACACATCGTACACTGATTATACACAGCGATTGTGAGACCCATTATAACCCACGGTTCAGTTGTACGAGTATGGTGGGAGGCGGCAAACACAAAGTTATACCTAAAAAAAAAAAAATTGAACAAGATGCAAAGAATAGCCTGCCTAGGCATAACAAGTGCACTAAAATCCACACCGCAATCTGGTCTGGAAACACTACTGCACCTCCAACCTCTGGAGTTTTAAACAAAGAACGTTGCAACCAAAGGGGCTTTTAGATTCACCATCTTTAATCAAGCAGGACTTATGCCCTACAAAGATTACGAGAAACCTCAGTATGACTTCAATAAGAGCTTCATGGTCTCTTTACCCGATATACAAGACTAGAATAAGTCTAACACTGTCGTTAAAGGTGAAGCCGTCTTCACAGACGGCTAGAAGACGGAGAAAGGAACGGGAGTAAAAGTTTTCTGCAAGGCACTGAGTATTAACCAGTCATACAGACTAACCAACTACTGCAGTGTTGTCCAAGCTGAGATCTACGCGGTTAAAAAGCCGGCATAAACTATCCTAGCAATGGAACAGACAATTAGCACTTAAAGCCCTACTACAATCTTGTAAACTCAAAATGTGTAAAGGACTGCCTTATGCCACTTGGAGCTATCAATCACCACACAGTCTCGCTCTGCTGAGTCTCTAATAAAGAGTGCCCCAAATTCACTCAAGAAGTATTTCATATAGAAAACACAGGTAATTAAAAATTGTAAATGTAACGTACACAGTATAGTATTATGTACGGAATAGCATATCGAGTAAACGGCCTCCACGGCTTTGCTGGCACATACGCAATCTTTTGTCGAAATTTTCCATGACCGTTTTTCATAAATGTGGCTGAATTTTGTTGATACCGCGGTCAATTTGCTCCTTCAAGTCGTAGGTTATCATGGGCTTGTTGCCATAAACCTTAGACTGGAAAAAACTCCAAAGAAAAAAATCCAACGGCGTTAAATCGCATGATCAGTGCGATCAATTCCGATCACCCAAATGGGAAATTACACGACCAGGAAATGACTCATGTAGTAATTGAATTGTTTCTCGGGCTGTATGGCATGTGGCACCGTCTTGTTGAAACCACATGTCGTCCACATTCATATCTTGCAATTTAGGCACAAAAAACTGGATTATCATGTCGCGATAGCGAGCATCATTAACTGTTATTGCCTGATCAGCCGCATTTTCAAAGAAGAATGGTCCGATGATGCCTCCAGTCCAAAATCCGCACCAATCAGTGACACGTTGTGGATGCATTTGTTAATCAACAATCACTCATGGATTTTCTGAACCCCAAACAAAGCCAACAAGATGAAAATGAGCCTCATCGCTGATTTTGTTTGAAAAATAAGCATCCACTAGTTATTGATCCATAATCCATTCAACAAACTCTCTTCACTGTGCGTGATCGGTAAGCTTCAGTTCTTGAGTCAATTGTACTTTGTATGCATGGAGATGGAAATCTTTCGTGAGCTTCTCGAAATGTCCAATTCTTGATCACGATGCCGAATTGATGTTCCTGAACTCTCAACAACACTCTCACGAATTGCTTCGACGTTTTGAAGGACGGCCTAAGTCTAAGATCATTAATTGCTCCAGTCTCCCTGGATTTTAGAATTAACCCCTTCACAGTTGATGAAGTTAAATCACTATCCCGACCATATTTTGTACGAAAATTACGAACTGTAGCTGCCAAACCTTCATTACGAGGGCACGGTGAAAAGTTCTCGGCCTGACAATAAAAAACTGCGATTTTCAGTTAAAAAATGATGTTATTTTTCTACATAGTCTCCCTTGACTTCAACACACTTGGTCCAGCGTTTCTCCAACAACAGTATTCCTTCTCGGAAGTGAGAGTCTGGAAGGCTGTGAAAATATTCATCTATGGCCCTCTCAACTTCTGCACTGGATACGAAGCGCTTCCCAGAAACAAAGTTTGGGAACAGATGGAAGTCTGAGGGTGCCAAATCAGGTGAATAGGGGGGATGGCCGAGCAAATCGTACCCCAAATCCTGCAGTTTCCCATCGCCAACGCACACTTGTGTAGAGGTGCATTGTCCTGATGAAAGATGAATTTTTTCTTCTTCAAGCCAGGCCTTTTCTCGCGAATTATGGCATCCAGCTGGTCAGGAAGGTTGGAGTAATATTCGCCTGTAATTGTTCTGCCTTTCTCAAGGTAATCAATTAACAGGATCCCTTTCACATCCCAAAACACACTGGCCATGACTTTTCCGGCAGATGCGATCGACTTCGTTTTCTTAGGTGCTAAACCACCGGCTTCCACCCACTGCTTCGACTGCTGTTTCGTTTCTGGCGTGTAGTGGTGGACCCATGTCTCATCCATGGTGACAAATCGCCGCATAAAATCGGTCAGATCCCTATTGAATCGGTCCAAAGATTGCCGCGAAAATCGTTTGCGCATTTGCTTTTGATCGGCATTCAGCAAATGCGGCACCCATCTTGCGCAGAGCTTTCGCATCCCTAAGTTATTGTGCAAGATGTTTCGCACCCTCTCTTCCGATATACAGACAGCCTAAGCTATCTCACTCACCTTCACTCGTCTATCGTCCAACACGATATAATGCACTTTTTCGATGGTTTTGGGTGTGGTTGCGGTTTTTGGCCGTCCTTCACGTGGGTCATCTTCGAGGGACGTGCGACCACGTTTAAATTCTGCTGCCCACTTTTTAACAGTTGACATGGAAGGAGCAGAGTCCCCGTAAACTTTTATCAACTTTGGATGAATTTCCTTAGGGGTTGACCCATCCAAAACGAAGAATTTTATCACCGCACGATATTCAAGTTTATTCATTTTAGACGTCTACTGCAAAAATTCGTGTAAAGAAACTACTTGAGAGAACAAGTTGAAACTTGTCATACAAACTAATGAGAAGTGCACCCAGGCAGGAAACATAAATTTTTGCTGAATAGAATGCCATCTCTGCGCCAGGCCGAGAACTTTTCACCTTGCCCTCGTATTTCTAAAATTTTGCTCAACAATGAAAACGCGTTGTTCTTTCTTGTAGCACTACATTTTTAATAACCCTGAACTGTCAGCTGTCACGCTGTTTTTTTTTTTTTTTCATTGGTAACACTTTACCGCACAAATGGCGCAAAATTCAAATCTGACTTGAAGAAGCTGTAGGGACGAACAAGAGATAGAATCAGTAGAACGCCTCCTATGACACTGTTCGGGTCTCCAGGAACGTCGCCTAAGATGCTTAGGTAAAAGATTCTTCGATAGGCTAGACGACCTGGCAAAGTGACCTTAAGAACTTTATTAACAGATCCAAATGGTTTTATTAGTCACATGTCTTTCATGTACAATCACAATGTGCCAACTGCAGAGGCCGCAAGTGGATGGACTTTTTGAAATTTCTTGCTTAATACAAAGGTTAATTGAAATATGTAAAATCAATGCTTTCGAAGCCCTATTCTCATGGTCGATTTTTAAAATAAAAGAAGTAATATTCCACGAGAAAAGGTTTATTTAAGTTGATGTACTAACAAGGCTAAACATTTGATTACCTCTGGTGTCAAAACTTTTGTAATACAAGAGTAAAATAAAATTAATTACACTTTTTTATAGACGATAAGAGCCGTAAAACGCAACCATAACAACACTGTGAAAGCACTCTACATCAGATGATGTTGTTTCTACTGAATATGCTCTGCTTTCGCTTATTTAAGTACGCATACCATACATCCCCCCTGAAACCATTTAGTAGGTGAAGAGATTCAATTTCGGATAAGAGGCGTAAATTTCAGAACGAATATATCTCGCTTATCTGGAGAGTTGAAGGATTTTTTTTCTTGCGCCAACTTTACATCCTTCCGGGAAATGAGAGAAACATTCTTTTTCCTCCACAGTTAATCCAAAAGGTTTTTTCTTTCTTTTTCCAGGAACTCGGAGTTGTTGAACCAGTTTGGATGGAATGATGCAACGAATAGTTTATAAGTTGGTTTCGTGTTTGCCAAAAAATATACGCAGATGAACAGATAAAAGGAGGAGTAAATTTGTTTATGAATATACTTTTGACTTTGAGAAACAGTGTTTAGCCAGCTGTACCATAAACTATGTGCACGTGTTATGTCGGCACTATCGTTGCTTGTTTGAAAGCATAAAATTTGAAATTCATAGCACGTAGGTGTTAAAGTCATTTTGGCAAATGTATGATCGCAATAAGCCACGACCACCATGAGTTTGCAGTAAACAACAGAATGCTATCATGTTGTTGTAATGTATTTTAAAGCGGTAGGACAAGTCGGTCTTTTTGGCTTTTGAAATATTTGATGGAAGGTAGAATGGGTAGGTGTGAGTGTTAATGCAGAGAGTTTTGACTTTCCTTATCGTTAAGGACACCTTAGCTCCTGTATCAACCTTCAAATCAACTCATTTCTTTGGCATCGTGATTACGTTCCAAATTACCTTCTGTAGATACAGGTTGTTTTCCCTAATGGCTAACAGTTGACTATTTTTCGAATAATTATAATTATATAATTGCTGCGTGTTCTTAACTTTGTATGACAGTAAAAGGAACATGGATGGGATTTAATCCATCCAAAGCGTTGGGGGTTAAGTTCACACCGAGCCCATTGTTGTCGCTCTGTTACTGTCTCGATTATGTGGTTAGTCGTGCAATTTCCGGTTGCCTGGCAAGGTCTAGCGGTCTTGTACGTTGCAGTCGTCTCACGCCATGTACATTATAATCGCTTCCTCGTTACCATGCTCCTGGAGTCTTTTCTCATGTGCTTTGGCTTCCAGAATAGTAGGAATCCATATGTACCGATGGAGGTCGCTGATTCTGATGTTCCATGGAGCATTCACAATACTTCTAAGGACTTTATTCTGGAAGCGTTAGATGACTGCAATATTAGACACATCCCTAGAGTTGAGCGCCATAATTCCACACTGGTTTTAGGACAAAATAATTTTGTTATTAATTGATAGCCCTGACTTCCTGCTCTGCCTAAGAGCCATTCCAATTTTTACCTTTTAATGCCCAAGTCTATTCTTTTGATTTTAATATTTTATTTTTTTTTTTGTCGGGAAGGGTACACCCTACTAGTGCACTCAGACTCAAAACCAGATCCATAGAACAATGTACAACCAGGCAGAGAACCCCATTTTAAAGTGTTTTTTTCGTCTTTTATAAAAAGATGAGTAGACGCTTCAGTGATGAAGAGCTTTGGTGATCAGCACTCACCAAATCAGCGTCGAAGATCCGCCACCTGATCCGAGCAAAGGCAGGACAATCACATAGGAAGTGTTCCGCAGTGTCATCGCCCTCTGTACAGGAGTCGCAGATAGGGGTAGCGCTCAAACCTAGCAAATGGAGGTGCTTGGGCAAAGGCGAAGTGGTCCGTAAGAACGCCGGTAAGTCGTCTGCAGTCTTTTCTGCTAAGAGGTAGCAAGAAAGCCGCGGATTTCTTACAGACGACGGGGACCATTCGATTAGTTGGCCTGCATCCTGGAGAGTCATGTCACCTTCGATTGTATTCATAAGTCCAGATAAATTATCTTCTGAGCCTTGTCTGGTAAGCTCGTCAGAGATCTCATTTCCTGTTATCCCTTTGTGTCCTGGAACCCAAACAAGATTCAGTGAGTTCAGCCTTCCGACTGTTTTGCATTCTCGAACTATTTTGAAAGTGGTAAAAAGATTGAGCAAGGCCTTAAGCGCAGCCTTACTGTCACTACAGACGCAGATACTTCGCCCCTTCCACCTATTTTCCACAATATAGTCCTCAGCCATTAGGATAGCATATATTTCTGCCTGGAAGACAGATTTGTGTTTTCCAATGAGACGTGAAGCCTAATGTTGTCGCATTCTACGTATACAACAGCACCAGACATTTGTCCAGTTTTACAGCCGTCCGTGAAAATGCAGGGAAAGTCGACTTCAAATTTGCACCGCAGTCGTAATTCAGGTGTCTTTGCATCAGACGGCATATCCATGAGACAGGGGTCGTAGGATAATCGTCGCGCAACGTCATAAAAACTCCAGTGCGATTCGTGCCAGAAACCATTTCTTTTTAAACGGAAGATGGCTATGAGTGTACTCCCCATGATATAAATATTGGAATCTTTCCAACGAAGTTTGGCATCTAAGGTCATACCTACATACTTTTATAATAATACTTTATTAGCATATGGTGAAGTGGTGCCTTATACTGCTTTAGGGGAGTACGAGAGAGACTTATTTGTGAAGTCAATATGTTCGGATTTGCTTGAATTAAGTTTTATTCGACATCTTTGAGACCACGCGTGATGATGACATCAGGGGGTTGGAAAAAAATACTGTGAATCATAAGCAACGACAATAACAACAGATCAAAAATGCTCCCCAGTTATCTGGACCCTTGGAGTTTACAAAAACTTAATACCACCTGAGTTTCAAACTACTACACCAATCTTTCTTCCTTTCTCTCCCTCTGTGTCTGTCAACAAAAAAAAAAAAAAAACGCTCGTGTCCTGAAATAATATAAAGGCATTCATATTCCCTTGGCTCGCGCAAATTATAAAAACAAAACCTGACTATTTGATCTGTAGCAGCTTGTAGTTTTGGCGTCGAATTTAATGTTGTGTCTCTCACTGCTAGGATTGCCGTATCATCGGCAAAAGTTGCAGTCTTGGTGTAGCGTGTTGTTGGCAAATCATTGGTTTAGAGAATGTATAACAGGCCCGAGGACACTTCCTTGAGGAACTCCGGCTTTGATCTGCACTAGCTTGGAGTACAGTTTTCTTGTATTATACGAAAGTAACGCGATGCTAAATAGTACTCCATTAGGTGAAAGCACTCGTACTATTCAGGCAAATACACTTCTAATTTATTAAGTAGACCTTCATGACATACTCTGTCGAAAGCCTGTGCTACGCCTAAAAAGAGTGAAGTGTTTGCTTCGTAATCCAAACTGTTGCCTTAGGATTAGGTTTTTTGATTATGTCATTGGTTTGAGACGCTTAACAATCAATCTTTCGAACGACTTTGAAGTCAAGGGAAGTAAAGTTATTGGCCTATATGAGGATATCTCGTGAGGTTCCTTACCTGGTTTTCGCATCAGCTACTTTCCAAACGCTTGGCACATACTCAAGGCTATATGTTTTATTCAACACCCATAAGAGTTTAACTAACCCTTTGTTTGGTAGTTGATTCAGGACTTCCGCAGTGATCAAGTCAAAACCTGAAGCTTGTTTGTCTTTTAAGCGCCTTATCTCATACTCATGTAGGCTTACCTTACCCTGTTTCTTGAGCTGCTTCGTAAAGTTTACCACCTTTTGTTGAAGTGAGTGTTGATCCCCAGTATGTATGTTTAGCATCGGAGTCTCCTCCCATTATAAACTTAGGCTTGTGCATTTTAATGAATTGTTTGTATTGATTTGATGAAATTAAATGCCTGGAAGGACTATAGACGGCTTATTGAAAAAGACTGATGTTTAGTTCTGACAGTTTAGTTCTTCTTCATAGTAGACAAATGCTATACCTATCTACACCATTTATTATCCTAAATAAACAATCCCTAGAATTTTTTCTTTCTTGTCGTACAATTACAGAAATCTAAGCGCTTCCTGGAAAAAAAGGTTTAACCTATAACCACGCCAAGCGTTCTTAGAAACACAGGATACATCCGTCCCGAGGAATTTGCATACTTTTAACCAGTATTCAGTTCGTTTACATCCGATTACCCAATAAATTGAATGTTTTCTTCTCTACGAAATACCCAAGTTATGAAAAATACCGTCACAGTCATATACTCGTAATATCGGAAGGGATAATGTAAACAATAAGAGAGAGAAAAAAAAAAACTGAAGCTAAAGAATGCAATAAATTAAATTTTCCCCCGTGGAATAAGGACTTTCCTATGACAACGCATAATTTTCCAATATCAATCCAATTCGCTTGAATTCTTTGGTAATTTTGTTTCTTTGTTTTGAATTTTCAACACGACAACCACCGAAACGCGCTGTGAAATACTGGTGAAGGATGTTTTGTTAAACGATTTGGTTGCCAGTTGGTGGCATTCTATTAAAAAGTAACCACATTGCAATTATTTTTGATGGGACGACATGGTGGGCAGGGATAATAAAAAGGACTAGGAATTGGTAGAAGGATAATGGAAATTTCTAAGAATGGAATTTTGATGTTTTAATTAAATTTCTTGTTTTTCTACTTTTTTAGTTGCGAAATTGCATTCGAAACAATGCGTTGAATTAAAAAAGTGTTTTGTGAAAGCCTCGCACTGAAATTCGAATTCATTAAAATTGGCAAGTTATACCTCATAAAGACATGCCACCACTTTTATTTGCTCTCCAACATGAAACCACAGCACACTATAAAGTGCGTAATTAAGCGTTGCTGGTACTGTGATTTATACTATACGACGGGTTCCTGGGAGCCCCAGCTTTCAGTCTTTATTACTGTTTGTCATTCATTCAAAATTCACCGGATTGGAAATTCCATCTACATTGGTGAATTTCAAGCTTTGACGTCCTAGGTCGTGTAACGCATACTATGAAAAGTAGATGTACTTTCCTTCAAAATTGACCGCCCGCAAAACTTACTGTTCTAAGCGGTCTTCTAAGCATCCTTCAATCTGTCACTGGTTTCAAACAGTATAGTAGTAGTAGTAGTATAGTAGTAGTAATAGTAGTAGTAGTAGTAGTAGTAGTAGTAGTAGTAGTGCTAGTAGTAGTAGTAGCTTTATTGGAAAGATATTTGTATGCCTTTAGTGTTTAAATATGATTTTGGGCATATGGGCTCCGCGGCTGGCTCAAATAAAGCGCATGGGGCCGTATAGCAGTAATAACGCGGCGAATGTTGGCTTCAAAGTGGTCCATCAACTAGCGACTTCACTTATCCCTACATAAAATATTCCAAAGGTGTTAAATCACACGATATTGGAAGTCAATTCACAGGTCCATTACGCGAAATTATGCGTCTTATTAAAACCACAACTCTTCCACATTAATGGCATACAATTGGGGAACGAAAAAGTCAGTAATCATGGATCAATAGCGCTCTCCATTGACTGTAGCGTTCTGGCCGACATCGCTTTTGAGGAAATATTGACCAATGATTCCACCAGCCCATAAAGCACACCAAACAGTGACTTTCTGTAGATCTAATGGCGTCTCAGTAATGGCTTATGGATTCCTACACTGCAAATGTCGGAAGTTTGCATGTTGACGTAGCCATTCAACCAAAAATGAGCATCATCGCTAAACAAAAATTGGTGAAAATGAGGAGGTCAAACGGCTTCAATTCTTGCACTAGCCGGATCTTGTAAGCTAATAAACCACGATCTTTCCGCAAAATCTTCTATAAGGTAGATTAGATGCATATATGTAGCTCCAATTGCTGTGCACGATGGCGAATCGACTCATTCGGGTCCTCCTCAATACTAAGCTCCACAGCAGTAGCAGCTTCTTCGGTGCACACTGTATGGCATCCCTGCGGATGTGTGTTATCAATTAGAGTATACGTGATGAGAAAACAATTCATTGTTGTTCGAATTACTTGTTCGGATGAACGATTATGTCGACCGTAAAATGGACGTAGCGCACGGTAAGTTTCGCGAGCTGAAACACGATTTTCGAAATAAATTTGCTCAATTTGTAACTGTTGTTCTAGCGTAAAGGCCGAATTATTATAGAAGAATGGTTTCGTACGACCACTTCCGACACAGTCCGAACACAAAAGATTTGAATTGTATGACCAAAATAGCTTTTTGCTTCTACTCGTTAAGTTTTCGTTCACTTTTGCTCACTTACGAAGAGAGTAAAGGCTGAACTATAATAGTCGGAAGCAATCGGGAGCTCATAATTCTACGTTAAGTTTCCTTCAGTACTGTCAATTGCTCAAGTAGCCCATAATAGGCGTATGTGTTCGGAAGCAAAAGTTCTCGTCCGATCGCCGAAATCAAGCATCATCGGACGCTGTTAGTAGTTAGATGGTGGACCGCTTGTCAAATTTTCATACGTACACTTACGAAATAGCAAATCCATACGCTCTTTCGTAAGTGAGCAAAAGTGAACGAAAACTTAAGGAATCGAAGCAAAAATCCATTATGGTCACACAATACAAATCCTTTGTATTCGTACTGTTCAGCCTTAAACCCATTAGCTTTTTCGTGCGCAAATTTGACACATCAGCTCAAATGACAGGCAAAGCGTTTTGACAGTTGCTTTCGAACACATACGCCTATTATGGGCTAATTGAGCAATTGACAGTACTGAAGGAAACTTAAAGTAGAATTATGACATTAGCTTCCGATTGCTTCTGACTATTATAGTTCAGGATTGAGTCTATTCATGGTGAAATGACAAATGAAACTGAGCACAAATCAGCTGTCATATATCAAATTGGCTAAAGCTGGTAAAAGTATTGCCAATTCAAAAAACAAACCTCTAAAAAGAACACCCTTTAGTAGTTGGTATAGTAGTAGTAATAGTAAATTGTTGCGTTTATTTTCTAACTACATTGAAGTTATACAACGATTGGTATAAAAGAAACAGAGATCTTCACCGTCCCATACGGGTGGAAACAATGGGCAATGAAATCAAAAATGTTACAAAGACGAGATTGCAGAACCACATAAATGAAGAAGCATCAAAACTACTCATCATAATCAAAAGCAACCCTTTGAACTCGTGGGAAGACAGCTGTAACAAGGCAATTCGCAGGGAAATACGAGTACCTAGAGAATTTTCTATAATTATACATCTGTCATCAACAAATTTCTAATTAGACCCATAGACTAGCTGCAGTGTAAAGAAATGTATCTAATGTACGAGTATAATTAGAATTTCCCGATTTGATGAAATTGCCACTTCTCTTTTTGTTTTCATTAATTTCTGCTTTTTGTTCTTAAATCTCCACACTTTTGAATTTTATTTGCCAAAAAGGTAACATAAGCTAGGTTGTTTGCGGTCGAAAAATGAGTTCGAAACATTTTCGGAAAATGTAAGGGAATAACCATTTGGTAGACAGTGCTGCCACTAAGAAAAATATTACCGAAGCAAAATAGCGTAGCAAAATGTCGAACAGCATAGCAAAAGTCAAATTCTTTACAAAAGCATAATTATTCATATACAGAGTATTCCAAAAAGGTCAGGCTATACAATAGTCATCTTCGTCTCATCAAGCCAATTGAAAAGTTTCAAGTTCGCTGCACACGCACGCTCAAGCCAGTATGCTAGGTCTCCCTATGCATTCGTATCTGCCATGCCGACACAATACCTAAGAATCCGCAAACATCACACAATTAGTTATTAAGTGTAAATAAAGCTTCATGTATTGCAGTCTGTGGTGTTCTAATTAGTGATTGGCTTCACCTATCCTCTTAAGTATCCGTAAAATTATCCGTTTCCGAGGCTTGTAGTTGTTTGGTAGCTAATGTATTTTTACAAGGTACGGCAAGAAGTTAATAATAGAGCAGAGGCTGTGACACCAGTAGAAATAGTTACAGACATTATAAATCACCTGATATAGACGGGATTTTCCCGATCATGCTACAAAAAACTATGACCAGAGTAACTCCTATCCTGAAAAATATATTCTCTATTAGCTTTATATGGGGACACATACCAAAACATTGACACGAGGTAAAGATCATCTTTATTCCCAAAGCAGGAAAGGCACGTCATGCTAACGCAAACACTTCAGACCGATTAGTCTTATTTCCTTCGTCCTAAAAACATTCCAAAGGATAGTAGACATACGAGTATACATATAGTCCCAGGTACTTATCTCCAGTTAAAGTGTCGGGACAGCGTTGCATAGCGTAGTCGGCTCCATCGAATAAAAACTGAAGGATAAAGAATATACCCTAGCCGCGTTCCTGGACACTGAAGGAGCCTTCAACAATGCCAAAACAGATGCGGTGCGAAGAACACTAACTAACCTCAACGTAAATCACACCCTTATTCACTGGATTGTGAGCATGCTAAAGAAAAGACATATTAACACAGTACTAGGAGAAACTCAATTAAAGGATTATACCTCTAGGCGAACACAACAGGGCGGGGTCCTATCCCGTCTGTTATGAGTTCTAAATTTGAATGAAATACTTCAACAATTTGAAAACAGTGAAATTAAAGTCACAGCATGTGCGGATGATATGGTGCTGCTGGCAACGGACAAATTCCTTCCAACTCTCAGTGACCAAATATAAGAAGGAGCCCTTAACATGTTAGGCACATGGACCAAGAAATGTGAACTGGCAACAAAACCCCTATAAAACTAAGTTGGTACTGTTCACAAAAGATACCGGAATTTAAAACACCTTCTGTTGGGGGCATCCCTCTCAGGATCACTGACAGTGTAAGATACTTGGGACTTGTGCTTGACAAAATGTTAAACTGGAAACTGAATATCAACAAAAGAATTAAAAGGCCTCGATAGCTTTCTACTCGTGTAGTAGAATATTCCATAAAACCTCGGGGAGCAAGTCCCAAAGACATCCTATGGATGTATACAACTATTGTGACTCGTATACATCTTAAATATGGCAGTCTGGTGTGGTAGCAAGACACTAACAAAGTCACTAACCTCAAGGCCATCACAGAAATACAAAAACTAGTATGCACTGCATAATCTAAGACTGACGGGTCTAAGATGGACATTGGCGTGGGTGCCTAGTTAAATCAGTCAGACTCCCGTATCATAGCAGTGTTTTCCAGGCGGTGGTCCTTGCTGCTGGTGAGACTGTGATGAAGGAAATACCATGCGATGATACCACCTTTTCCATCGACAGTCATGCGGCTATAAAAGTCATTTCTGTTATAGAGGTGAAATCAAAGCTTGTGAAGCGTTGTCGCGAAGAGCTTAAAGTTCTTAGCACAGAGCATGAATTAAAACTAAGCTGGACCCTCATGTCCGGGATGAGGGTTTACCAGGGAATGGGAAAGCTGACGAACTGACAAGAAGAGGTTCTATGCCGGACCTAGAGCAAGCTGTCCCGATGAGTAAACTTGAACACGAAGCAGGGATTAGGCCTCTCGAGAAAGCAAACACCGTATGGTGCTCCCTGAGTATCTGCAAAATAAAGAGAAAACTATGCCAACGTACAAAAGGGCCAGGGGCTACGGATACAAGAAAATCGATGAGGACACAACCCTCTTTTTATGTCACTGCCAAGGCGTCTGCCATCTCAGACATAAAACCCTTGGAAGACACTTCTTCCAGAATATCGAAGACCCATGTGGCATACCTATCAAAGATATCTGTGAAGGCTTCAAGGTGGTTCATAACCAAAAGGCAATAGAAGAGTGTTTTAGGAATTGTTCAGCGAGCAAGGGATACTTTTCCCCCATATGGGGATCACAATGGGTCTTTATTGACCTAGGTGTGGCGCATAGGTGTCTGTTCCCCTCGCCAAAAAATCTACCTGCCGGGTCGGGTAAACTTCTGCTAGTGTAGAGTTAGTGTATATGAGCGCCGATGTTAACACATTAGACTGGTTTTTGTTTAGATTTTTCTAGTTCTGCAGCTAAGGAGATCCCTAGCATGGCAATGAGAGCCGATCAAGTATAGCTTGACCATCCCACTATCTACAACAAAATAGTTAGCGCATATTAAGTACAAGCAACCATTATCCCTGACAGACAGCGAGATAATAGTTGTTTCAAGATTGCTCCTAATATCACTTCGTTCAAATCTAGTGTATGAAAGTGGTGACAAGTATTGCCGTACCGCCACCTCGAGTAGAGTCACGTCTGTCTGTCCATATAACGTTATAGTTATTAAAATCTGATTGATGTCTATCACTTAGCTTTGTCTCGTTTAAAAAAAGAGCGTCGGGTTTATGATCAGTCACAAAGCGCAGTAGATCACTGCGCTTGCTGATGGCGATTATAGAGTTGACATGTAGATGTTCAAAAATTAAATTAATGTTGAAATATTGCAAAGCAAAAGCCCATTCACAACTACGAGCTGTCTTATTGTTACATTAAGTTCAAATCTTGGAAGAGTAGAATCAAAAGAATGGTTTGGAATACTTCAAAGGGAGGGCCCCCGCAAAGACTTCTCTTTGACATCTGAGTCTGAATAAATGCCTTACAAAGAATAAATCGCTGGTTGGGCATGCGTTAGCACTATTCTCTTCTGAATTATGACCAGCATATCAAATCTATAACTCTTGATTGCCCAGTCATAAATAGTTTAGGACAGGCACGTATACTCGTACATTTGCTCGACCACTACGGGAACTAATAATGTGGACTGACTCTTTCCGACACAATTAAAATGATTCTATTACATTGCTCCTTTCATTTCTTTTGAAGCGTAGTGAACGCACACATTAATAACCGGTTGACTTCAGTTGTGGTTTTGAAGAGGATGCCCAAGTGCTAATTGGGTTCTGGCAAGGACACTGGAACAACAACTTTTACCTACCATATTGCTTCCTCTATCATTAATGGCTGCTTGACTAGCGATATCCTACCAATATGGATAAACCTTTAACAGATAAAACGTCGCATAAAAGTGTGTAGGTTCACCAAGAGCATTCATTTGCTTCTCATTTAAGTCATTTAGAATGAATGGCTTTCAACCAATAATGCTGTAAGAGTAAGCGAAAGTTGCTTATGCTGTCTTAAAATGGAATTTTGTATGACGCCAGCGATCAACTGGATCTTAGAAGACGTGAATAGCAGACGTGAAATTCAGCTGAGAAACACCACAGGACGGTGTTCTCTTGCTTCTCATACTTGCAGCTCCTTGTTATTGTGGAGGTTCTAAAAATGCTGATAGTAGATGGCTTCAACATGACGACCTACGCTGATAATGTTTTCATCCAGTATGGTAGTACTTCTGGTTACAAATTATTGCGTTAGTGGTCAAGGTTTTGAAGCCATTAATTCAAGGACGAAGATTATGCTGCTGACTTGAAACAATCATTCAAGTCTTCACGAATCTGTAGTTTTTTACAAATATGGAAGACATTACAATACAATTTTTTATATTTACTTATTTGCGCCTTCAAAAAAAAAATGATATTCTTACGGCCCTGTATTGAATGAAGAGGTCGAATGAAGGAGTAGATAAAACCATGAAATGTATACGTTAAGTGCAGATGCACACTGCCATACTGACATATGTCAGAGAAGTTGATATAAATCTCTTTGCCTTTTTCGTCTTAATAATTAAAATTTTACCTATATTTATCTGTCAAATGAACCTAAAATATTAACAGTTAAACAGTTTTTTCGTCGAAAATTCCAACCCGTAGTTGCACTACTTCGGTCGTTAATCCAGGCATTATGTAGATCAGCTTCTTAATAGTTTCCAAAGCTATTGATCTACAGGCTATTTGAAGGATCGCCCAAAGTTTGGCTTTCGATGTTGGACACTGTCTTCGAACCTCTCCGTCAAGTTCGTCCCTAACCAACTCTATTGGGTTGAGGTCAGCTAAACGCCATCTGTCATTGTTACTGATTTCTGCTTTGAGTGCGAACGACTGAGCACAGATTTCTGGAGCTGTAAGCCATCGATCCCTCTTGCTTATTAATTTTATAGTCTGGTCCTCCTGTTTTGATGTTAATTTGAGCCTTCCGCTCATCTTCCGGGTATTAAAAGTCGATGATTATTTAAAGCGACGTTAAAGCACTATCGACTTCGATATTTTAAGTTTATCTGCAATAATACGCACTATACGTCCTTCTTTATGCAAGGTTATTATGCCAAAATGTTCAGCTTCACTTTGTTCTTTGTTTCTTCCTATTTGAAGTTTTTAACTGTTTATAGGTTAACTTTAAATATTGAAGTTTCAAGACAAACTGGCGATGGAAGAATACGCAACCTGCTTTTATAGTTAGAAAACAATCCTAGTTTTCCCGAAAAACTGCAATTCAGGTATTTTTTGGGAAAAAATGTTGTACAAGAAACCAAATCCTTTTTATGGTAAGTTTTATGAAAAGATTTGTATTATTATACCCTACATCGGTTTATGCCTTAATTCCGCACCTTTTTCTTAAAACCCGTTGTCTGTTTTAAGATGTAATAATGTTAACTATCAATCCTAACAGGATTTGAAAGAATCTTGTTCATTTGAGCCCTGCACAGATAGATAAACATATAATTGTGAACAAAATGGTTCATCCGTTGATCACAGGAAGCTTGGTATAACGCAAATGAAAGCATCATATGTGAGTAATACTTATAGTTCAATAGTCAATCACTCATAACTACAGCGGTTTCTTAAGAAATTCAGAAAACTATGGTTAGGAATTTTATGTAAAAGTAATATCACTCACCGAAGGACGAACAATGCTCCCTCGACGTGTTCCATGAATTTCATATCAGCAAACATCACTTGTACACCGATAAAAGGATCTGAGAAAGAACTCACTTCAATTAAACACTCTTAAGGATTATACATATTTCTCGAAACACGAAAACGCATTTTGTTCGATATTTGTCTAAAAAGTTCTTATAGGCTTAACGAACATTCGTTCTCCAAATAACAGTCCGCCACTTGATATAATTCACAGAAAAGACATGTACCCGATGGGGATTAAATATTCACGGAAGGACTTTCGCGATGAATTTTTTAATTTCGTTTAAATCTTAAGAAACAAAGGAATATTTTCTTTGATTGATTTTCTCGAAAACAGATTCGGTATACCTATGCCACCGAACGCTCAAATTACAGAATAGCTTCGCAAACCGTAGATTACGGTTATTTTCACTTGATGTAATGGCATCCGTTTTGCACTGGGAAATTTTTGTGAGAAATAAGAAAAAACAAACACCCACCTAACTGAAACAAGGTATTCCGAAGGAAGAGAAAATTATACTGAAACGATTACATTAATTTTATGCAAATAAACTAAAAGACAGCAAATTAAATGATTTTAAGCCACTTGCACATCACCGAAAGAACGATCGAAGAAATTTCTTCAATTAAAGATGCTCATCAATTATTTTGGTGAAATTAACAGGATTAAATATTTAAATACTACTTAGTACACATTTATTGCAAACAAAATTGCATTTTTCTCCAAAGTTTTACGGTTTTCCTTTAACGTATTCTTATTTAAATCACCGAACGTTGCCGAGTCGAATTAAAATTCCATTCGCATTATGACAGATCGGTGTTTAACAGAGGTCGATAACGTAGTGAAGGTAATACAGTGAAAATTAAGAAATTTTTTATTGGAATTTATATCCATAAATCTGACAAAGTAGTTGTTGTATTAATTGATTTTAAGGTCATTGTCTACAAGTTCTATATGTACATATCGAAGTAGCCCGTGTAATGCGTTCACTAAATACGTAGTTGAATTGACTGCAACTCGAAAATTCTTTTGCTGGAACACTCTTCCCATTTGTTACCGCCAACGACCTTTCGAAGAAAAAAAAATCAAAAAAACGCTTAAACCCTAGCATTATGGAAAAGTACGCTAAAAAGAAAAGCACTACCCCGCCAGGCACTACTAATGCTACGCATGGCTGTGATCCTGGGACGAGCAGAAATGCTCGGGTCAAAGCTATTCGGTTTCCGGGGGATAGCAAAATAATGCAACGGCTTAGGCGTAACCTAAGAGTCGCGAGTTGGAACCCTGGAAGTATGAAAGGTCGCAGCTACGAGCTTGAAGAAATGATGATTAGAAGGCGTGTGGACATCTTGTGTGTACAAGAAATGAAATGGCGAAGCACCGGGAATCGGGCGCGTTTCTTGGACGTTAAGACAAAAGCTTACAAGATGTTCTACTACGGATCGGAACAAGGTAAAAACGGAATTGCTATAATCCTCGCGGCAGAGCTACTTGGCAACATCTTGACCATTTCAAAATCCAGTGACCGTTTGACGTCTCTCAAATTGGTGATACAGGGTGAGGTGTGGAATATTGTAAGCGCATATGCTCCCCAAGTCGGATGCGAACAGAGAGAAAAAGATGCATTCTGACTGGATTTTCACAACCTCATCAAAAACATCCCAAAGCAAGAGCTTTTGTTTGTTGGCGGAATTTTGAACGGGAATGTCGGGAAAACAAATGAAGACTATGAAGACTGCCATGGAGGACTGGGGTACGACACCAGGAATTCTCCAGGTGAAGGCATCCTAAGCATGTGCAAGTCATACGGTCTTATTGTGCTAAATACCATGTTCGTCAAACAAAGCCGGCACCTGATCACTTAATGCAGTTACGATGAGGTCGGTGATGAGGAGTGCAGAGCACAAGATATGTGGGATTCCCTACAGCGATCTTGCTTGGAGAGAGCCAAATCACTGCTTGGAACGTCGAAAAGTCCGTGCCAACACGCCAAAGAAACATGGTGGTGGACAGATGAAGCTAAAGTAGTGATACGGGAAAAGAAAACGGCTTTCAAGACTTGGTCAAAGTGCTCTTCTATTAATACAGATGAAAAAGCTCGCCTTGAAGTGATATATAGATGTTGCAAAGGTCTCGCGAAGAAGAAGTGCGCCCAAGCACAAGCAAAGAGTATGGAAGGCCTCTATTGGGAGTTGGAGGAAATATCGTCTTCGGCGTCTGATAGAAACCAGGCTATCCAGGAGCTTCGACAAAACAACTTGAATAAGGGAGCAACTATCTTCAAAATAGCTGCCCAGAGAAGAAGAAATGCTCAGGAGATTCGTTCCCCAAAAGTTCATTAATAATGCTCAAGGCCAGCTTCTTGTGGAAGACGACAAAATTCTCCACAGATGGCGACAGTATTGTGAAAGACTTCTGAACGAACAGTTTCCCCGGGTATACTTTCCAAGAGCTGCTCCTAACCATGACGAAATATCCGACATTACTGTCGAAGAAGTTCGGAATGCCGTCAAATACTCCAAAAAAAGAAAAGCGGTTGGGCCAGACGAAATTCCCTCTGAGTTCTGGAAAAAGATGGGAGACATCGGGTCCAGATGGCTCATGACTCTTATCTCCAAACTTATGAGCGGTGATTCAATGCCTAATCAGTGAAGGGAAGTTACCTTCTTCCTTTGCACAAAAGGAAGGGCGATACGCGAAACTGCGATAACTACCGTTCTGTCAAGCTGATATCACACACCATGAAGATCGTTGAACAGGTATTAGATGGCCGACTGCGGAAAATAATAAGGCTATCTGATGACCAGTGCGGGTTTGTCTTTGCATCAACAGATGCAATCCAAAGTATAAGGATCATAATGGAAAAACATCGTGATTCCTTAAAGGACTTGGGTGGCGCTAAGACAACAAGGTGTTCCAGAAACCTACGTGCGCATGATCATGGACATTTATGAGGGAGCAAGGACAAGGGTAAGATGTCCCGCAGGAGTCACCGAAGAGTTCCCAATCAAAGTCGGTGTACACCAGGGAAGCGTCCTTAGTCCTTTGCTATTTATTGCAGTCCTTGATTATCTGCTTGAAGGAAAAGTGATGGAGCCCAAAGTGCATCAGTTATTCTTTGCTGACGATGGAGCCATCATAAGCGAAGATCAAATGGCCTTGCAACGAACACTTGATGTATGGGTGGATGTTTTGGAGGGAAACGAAAAAGACAGAGTATCTGTGCTGCCCGTTCTCTGATCCACACCGGCCTATTCCAGACATTTACTTGAATGGAAAAGTGCTTCCCAAGTGTGAAAAGTTCAAATATCTGGGATCTATGATCAATAGCGAAGCAACTTGTGATGATGACATCAATCATCGCGTAAGCTTAGGGTGGATGAAATGGCGGGAAAACTCCGCTATCTTCTGTGATCGAAAAATGCCCCCTAAGCTTAAAGGAAGACTCTACACCACAGTTGTATGTCCGGCGCTCACATACGGTTCACAATGCTGGACAATGTACAAAAAGTATGAGGGCAAATTAACGGCAGCTGAGATGAAGATGCTTCGCATGACAGCGGGAGTAACGAAGATTGATAGAATAAGAAGTTCAAACATTCGAGGAAGCCTTCATGTAAAAGAACCCATCACAAGCAAGACAGAGCACGACCGGCTCAGTTGGTATACAATCAACGTTCCTACGCAATCGCGCAAAAAAGGCAGACCAAAAAACAACTGGCTTGATTGGCCTCAGTGACGAAGTGGTCCGAAACCGGGAAGACTGCCGGTACTTTCTGAGGTCAAACCGGCAAACCCCACAAGCGGACCAATAGGGATGCAGTAAAGTGGGAAGGTTGTGATCCTTCTACTCCGGATCATAATTTCGCCTTAAGAATAGGAAGAAGAAGAACGACCTTTCGAAGATGTTGAAATCCTATATCTTGTCGAGATATGTCGAGTTTGCCGCGTATGACTGAGAATATGTAAGAGAGATTACCTGTATCTACCCTTTGCTTGCGTCTAGTCGACATATGGGCAAAGGGACGCGATTAAGTGTCGTTTTGCGTTTGCTGGGTTATAAGCATTCAGGTCAGTTTCATTTTCATTTCAGGCTTTCTTTCACTATCGAGAAGTGGAATTTACGCCCCACTAATGTTAGATCTCTAGTTGGCTCTGGACGATTCTTTCTTTAGTCACTTAGCCCAGGAGCCCAATCCTGGTCTAAAGTTGCCAAATCATCATCCAATATTAAAACCACAATCACATCTAAATCAATATTTTAGAAATCTTTTATTCAAATAAATACACTTACAATTCCGATTCCAATTGATTGCATCATTTCTATAACAATTCCTGTTAGGGATTTATTTTCCCGATTTCCTCTTTCAATCCTTAGCAACATTATACGAGTATCAGTTCCATTATGCATTTAGGGATTCAAATTCCCATATAAACATTTTTCTCTTAATACCAACCCTAAGTGCTCCCTTATTAATCATATACATATCTTATTAACTTCACATCATCCGTATCCCAAAATGTTTTGGTGATATTCCCTTCTCCTTTTAAGTACGCAATTATTCTCAATTGTTCTGTAATAGCTTTATAAATATTTTAATAGGATATTGCCCAGCAATCATAGTACAATTCTACATTCTTTTTATCTGCATAGGATATTTGCATTTTTATAGAATTCCTTTTATGGATACTTATCTAATTTTGACTTCAATTGAGAGAAGAAGATGATTTTTTACTCTCCAAATGTAATCCACTTTTATTTGCTCTTTGAATTCTCTTTCAACAAGAAAATGGCTTAAGTAGTCTACAGCTACTTAAAGTTACGACATTCAATTGAAATTCTGTATGAGGAAAACGTTTGGCGTGTAGATCGTAAAAAGCTTCAATTATTCCAAATTGGCAAGACTTACAAAAGTAGGTGCTGTCGTCTGCAAATAATGACCTGTGACTATTTTTATCGTAAAAAGTCGTAAAAATCTATCCACCGTGTTACGTTTATTTTAGTTTAATCGATTTTCACACCCAAAAAAACTGATGTTTTGGTGTTAGGCTGGTCATGTGATGAATTAATTTTTCAACAGTCGTTGGCTGGGTGAATTTTAATTTTAGATTTCGCAAATTATTGCCTTTATACGATGGGGCACTATGCTTTCAAATAGGGATTTGTCCATTTGAAATACCAGATCCTACACTATAGATATCTATCAGCAATTTTATAGTTTATTCTGTATTTTTTGGAGAGCGTAATGCCTGCTATTAAATATAACTCTAAACTTAACTACTCTTAAAGGCGTGTGTTTTGAAATCAATAACTTTCAACTTGCAATAGAAGTTCTATTTCAAAGAGCACTCCTCACATACAAACCGCTTGCTGATACTTTTTTTCTTGACAAGCCATGCCAACATTGCAATTGAATTATCATTGCCTGCCTCAACATTTCCCCACCACAAATTACTATAATTAATCCATTACTCGAGTACATATTAATTAATGCATGTAGTATGTTGTGCACTCAGCATTGAACCTGTTTCGATACACCATGCCACATGTGCCAACATGATTTACACATTTCGCATGGATATCGGGACTTATCGCAACGTGTTGCATTTTATACACTTGTTGGGTGGCAGACTGGTTGGGGTAAGTGATAATAAAAATAATTTTTCAATTTAGGTTACTCAACCATATTTTCCACTTTATCGGTACTTTCATGAGTCAACAATGAATAAATATCCATTCCGGTGGTGCTGACGATGGTTGGACTCAGTTTCCTTGATCACTTCCTGCATCCTGTAGGACGGTTTAGGCACGTAGATATACGAGTACGAGTAAGCCATCGCGATTACTCAACGCACGTCTCATTTGAATGCAAATGCAAAAATTATTCGAAAATACATTGAAACTCGGTGCGGAAGGAAAAGGAAAACACAAACCATCGGGAATTCGATTAGAACCGAATAACAGCTTTATTACATGCGGCCACTAACGCCTCTGGCAATAAATTAGCTTTCTTCAAGGGTTTCCGTTTGAGATACAGTGAATCATAAAATTAAACAGATTTTTTTTTTTCAAAAAAGCTGTATCCTTTTCTTTGCTGGAAACTTTTTTGTAGTATCTGCATACATATCGGAAGTAGCGACATCTATAATTAAACAGAAAAGCTACTTAATTGGTTTTGGTATTGGATACGAGTCGATCACTTTGGACAAATGGGTCAGAACTATGCTAAACATTTAACATATTTTGAGGAAGGCTGTGGATTTTTGGCAGTTGCAGCTCACTTTTGAAAAATTGTGGAAAAGTAATTCGAAAGAAAGGTGCAAGCCAGTGAAATTTGTTGCACTGTTTTCAAAGACGGCTATTTTATTTGTGCCGTAAACGTATTTCAAAATCTTAAATGTAAAAAATGAAACATTGTTAGAAAATTACATGAAGAAGAAAATATTTATCCAAGGGCAGGGAACGATCCTGCGATGGATATGGTTTTAGCCAACAACGCTGTACCAACTGAGTCATTTCTGAATGTCTTTTTCTTCGGTCAATTTTTCATCAGCACAATGAGCTATGTTATGTGTTCCTTATAATCGCCTGACTGTCACTACAGACGCAAATACTCCGACCTTTTCCTTACAACGTAGTTCATGGCCATTCGGATGGCATTAGGCTTGGTTTGGAAAACACACACATATTTTCCTAACGGAAAATGCGGCCTGATATTTTTGTCCTCCAAGAAGGCATCAGCATCGGACCCCTGATTGGTTTTGGAGCCATCTGTAAAGTTTCGGCTACAATTCAAGGGAAGTCGACTTTAAATTTGCGCAATAACCAAAGTTCTGGTATGATTGCCATAAGACAGGGGTCGTAGGATATGTAAGTGTCGCACAAAGTCATCAAAACTCCTGTGTGGGTTGTACCAAAAGCCACCTCGTCTAAGACGATAATTACTTTGATAACATTGCCTATGATGTAAGTATCGAGATGAGGTAGATTGAGCAGTGCATCTAGAGCAGAGCCAGGCGTACTCGAAAAAGCTCCCGTGTAGCCGAGACAACCTGTTCTTTGGAGTTTAGTGCAAAAGGCAGTCACATATTTACGCGAAAGCCCCTTCCACCAAACAACTGACGAATATGCTAGCTTATCAAAGCTGTATAGATCCAGAGAACCTTTTTCAGTGCTAAGCCCATACGTTGCTGAAAGCACTCTTGCACTGCAAGAAAACTGAGAGGATTTTCCACGCTGATAGGTATGCTGCATCTCTGATAGAGGATGCAACCTCGAAGCAACTTTGAGCACATGTATCTCAACTAGTCTCTCCATACTTTTCAATAAGAAGGAAGTCAGACTTACAGGTCTGAAGTTCTTAGCGAGTGGGTAGTAATCTTTACCGATTTTTGGTGTAAAGACCACTTTAACTGTTCGCCAGGGTGTAGGAATATATGCCAGTGTCAGGCCAGTAGTGAAAATTATTTACAAAGCAAGTTATCAGCTGGGCCCAGCGACTTGAAGCCATCACAAGATGCCACTGCATAACCTGATGCAATATACAAGCTGCGCTGAGTTTTCTGACTTAGATCCAGCTCAGTCTGGGTGAGTGGGCCGAGCTCTCGGAAATGAGTTTCTAGCATAAAACTGATAGTCTCCGCTTTCGTATCAGTAAAGGTACCATCAGATTTCCAAAGTGATTCCAGTTTGGTCGGTTTGTCCTTTTTCAGAACTTTAACCAATCTACTGGTTGCACCAAGTGTTTAAATCTTTTCACAAAGATCTCTTTTCGACGTCCAAATTAACTTCTTATATTCTTTTTGCTTTGACCTACAAAGATTCCAGTACACCTCCAATTTAGAAGTTTTTTGCAGTTCCGGGTTCCATCAGAGAACAAGCGATCTACATGGACTCTTTACCACTGAGCACGTCAATTCAAAGCCTCTGGGTCAGGTCTTCAACAGCATCCTTTACCTTATGTCTCGTTCTGAGTTTAGGTGGAGCTTTGGCAGATTTATCTAGTTCTGTCCTAAGCGCACCCAGTTGAATTTCCGCGGATTCCACATTTTCTGCAAAGTTATAGCTTCGCATTTGATTTGGAAAGCGATATATCCATGGCCTGATGAGGACACCTACAGAACTCTCTAGTTAGTGATCGACTTGAAGTACCTATTAGATAAAATAAAGTGAATTATCCCCTTCCTTCTTTCCTTAACAAAAGTTGACTGAGAGCCAATACTATTAATGGACATACCTGACGATAGTACAAAGTTCAGGAGATGGTTTCCTCGCATGTTGCATTTGCTGCTGCCCCAAATCGTGTTCTAAGCATTAGCATCGCAAAATATGTACTCCATCTCCTTAGTTTCACAGTACTGTATGAGTTCGGTAAAGGACTTCGGTGGTGGAGACATTATCGAATCATAGGGAAAGTAAGCTGACGCAAGCACGAAAGTCTTCCCACTGCCGTTCGTTTCGTAGCTTATAGTTGCAGCAACCAAATTCTGGCAACTAAATTGTCCAAGTTTGGTTACTAAGAGGCACAATTAGACAAGCTCTAGGTCTTTCAGATCGCTCGTCACAGAGCACCATAACACCACGAACACCCCGGAAACCACAGATGTGCTTGTTCCGCACCGACGACTCTTGGATAGATGTTACGAGTATGTGTGTTCGTGTACGCACCATGGAATGTCTGATATTTAGAAGAGCGGTAGCAGCCTTGGAATGATGCAGGTTTATCTGAGTGAACATCAAAGATATACGCTGGGTCACCCGTCCATTATTCACACTCATTTGCAAACTAAGTGGAATTGATCCTTTCCAAGGTGCAAATAAGGATGAATGTCATACCTGGACCTCACGACATCGATAGAGCCTTTATCCAGATTCACAACGAGAGAAGAACTTTCCTCGTTTTTCCAATTCTTGCTCGCGCTGTGGAAGTGAACAATCCAATCGCTAGTGTCGAGGCAAGGATTTTGGGTACGGAGACGCGTCAGCACTTCGCCGTTTTCCTAGGTTTCCCCGGGATCCAGCAGAAGGCGCTCGTTCTCTTTGGAGATACTTAGACCACAAAGAAAGTAGTCCCCATGAGTACAGGTACTGATGATACATTCAAGAGTTTGCTGCGAATGCAAGCAATTACTGCCATCATCACAGTGTTTACACTCTGTGACTTTCATCCTGTCGTTATTGTCAGCCTTTTCGATACGAATTGTTAGAGAGGAAGCAGCAACTTTCTTAAAGGAAAGCTTCCTCTTCCGCTCCTTCGATTCGAGCTACTTCGTCCCAGGACCCTTATCCGCATCAGTCAAACTCTGTCGACTGGTATTATCACCTTTAGAGGTATCAGCACCCGCATCCTCAGGTGTTGTGCGCGAATAACGCCACCGGTTTTCTTATCAGTAAGTCCGACAGGCAGACGCGCGCATCAAGTGCGCACACCCTTCTATCAAGATGGCGTACCAGATTTCTGGTTTTTTTTTTTAACTATAAAAGCAGGTTGCGTGTTCTACCAATGCCACTTAGTTTGAAAACTTTAATATTTAAAGCTAACCAATAAAGAGTCAACAAAAATCCTCAAACAGGAAGAAACGAGGACAAAAGTGAAGTTGAACGTTTTGGCATATGGTGCGTGCTATTGCAGATAAGCTTCAAATATCGTCGCTTTAAAGAATCGTCGACTCTTAAGACCCACAAGAGAAATGGAAGGTCCAAATTAACATCAAAACAGGAGGACCAGACTATCGAATTAATGCTCCAGACTTCTGCGCAGAGTTCGATCGTTTTGCACTCAAATCAGATATCAGTAACAACAAAAAGAATTTTTGCTGGCTCAAGTGTAGCAGTACGAAAACCTTTGCTACGACCTCAAAACAAAGTCAAGCGGCTAGATTGGAGAAGAGAGCATCAGCATTGGACATCAAGCGACTGGTCGAAAGTCTTATGGACGGATGAGTCCAAATTTGAAGTTGGAAGTGAAAATATGGAGGGCTTACGTTCGGCGGTCTACTGACGTAGATGGAGGGCGTTGGTTCAATAATAGTCTGAGGTTGTTTCTCTTCCTTAGGTCTGGATCGATGGAATCATGAATAAGGAGAAGTATAGACAAATATTAGAAGAACACACCTTACCATCGGGTTTGCGATTAATAGGCCTTGGATTCATATTTATGCAAGATAATGATCCGAAACATTCTTCCAAGTTTTGCCATGGATACGTGGACCAAAAAGAACAAGAAGGAATACTGGAAAATATGAATAGAGCTTTGGAACAAACTTGACAGAGAGGTTCGAAGGCAGTGTCCAACATCGAAAGGCATACTATGGGAGATCGTTCAAGTAGCCTAGAGATCAATAACATTGGAGTTGTCAAACTCTTCGAAATAGGCTTCTGTCTGGACGATGACCTCCTCTTTTGAGCTGAATTTTTTTCCCGCGAGCCACGTTTTCAGGTTAGGGAGCAGAAATAATTAGCAGGGAGTCAAGTCGGGTGAGTATGGTGGATGCGGCAATAATTCGTAGTGTAATTCGTGCAATTTGGCCGCAAAAAATACAGATGAGTGAGCTGGTGCGTTGTCTTATCAAATCGGTCCAATAATTCACTGTAAGTACTACCTTTTTTTTTTAAAAAAAGTCGATGATAACTATGCCCTTTGAGTCCCAAAAAATTGTAGCCATGACCTTTCCGGTCGATGGAACTGTCTTTGCCTTCCTCGGACCAGATTTACCTGGAAAAATCCATGGTTTTGATTGTCGCTTAAGCTCTGGCATGTAGTAATGAATCCAGGTTTTATCAACGATGACGACTCAACGCAAAAATTCCTGCGGATTTCGCTTTCGCTAAATGGCTGCCAAGGTAAAACTAACCTATGAATCAATCTAAACTCACTTTGTAGCGTCACCAACAGTAGTCAACGCATAGCTGTCAACCGAAAGGTATGCGATCGTACTAAAAAGACACCAACAGTAATCAACGCTCGACTGTCAACTAAAAGAAAAATGGCCAATAAAAGATGGCCGAAAAGTGAGACGACACTCTGATTCCAGCCAGCAGCGCGTACACAGACTTTCCTTCAGCTCCTAGGTTTATACTACGCAATAAAGAAAAAACTACAAAAACGCAAAAACCTGTGTCGTCATTTTCCTCTTGTTTTTTAAGTGGGTACAAGTTCCCACAACTTTTCTCAGCAACGGCACCTGTCTTCGAACACAGGTACTTATTGATCCACCATTGTACTTCAGCAGCTTTGCTAAAACTTTGCTTAAGTTCGAACGTCCATAATACTGAATGTTTTGGGTTTATCGTCTTTGATGTGATGTCTTCTTTTCCTATTTTTGGACAATCTTCATAACAATCTTTTGGTGAGGGGCTCGTAGAAGTTGTCGATGTTGTAAATACTTTGATCTGTTTTCGGCAGCATTTATTTAAACTTAGTAGAAGCTATAAGTTAAAAACTAAGTTAACTTAATCTGAATTAAGCAAAAATAATTTAAAGCTAACTTAAAAACTAAACTAAAAAACTAAGGAGGGTTTCGAAGTGTAAATTTGCTGCACTAAAAATCGAAGGAGCTTGTAACGTTGGCAATGGACAGCATTCTAGACGTCGGTTCTCTACAGCCATAGCTAGTGCGGTGAAAGTTAAGGCGGAAGAGGGGTACAGATCACAGATTGCGAGGTTTGGCTTTGAGGAGGGCAGGACTGTCGATGTTTCGACAGTGTAACATATGTGAGAAAGAGAGATTTCGTGACATAAGGGTTGGAGAATTCCTTAGACCAGCGTTAGCATGGAGTTAGCTCTGCTAATAATGTTATTAATATGACAGCGAAAATTTAGTTCTCTGTAACAAATTACAAATCACGTAATAAAGAGACGGAAGGGACATGCTTGACACAGATTAGATAGGATCTAGGGACTGGTGGAAGACGCTTACGAGTATATGTAATAGCTTGGCATTTGCTGACATTGAGATTAAGGGAATTTTTTTTGGGGCCAGTTGTTCAAATCAGCTTGAAGTGGGAGAGAGTTAGCTCGGGATGAAATGTGCCTGAAGATTTTCATGTCATCAGCGTAAACAGATAAATAAGAGTTTCCGTACAGTCAACGTCGTTAATAGACAAAATGAAAATCAGAGGACCAAGATGGATACCTTGAGGTACTCCCGATGTGGCTGTAAAGGAGTCGGATACAGAGCATCTAAAGACGATTGCCGGTTTTTAAGATAGGATTTCATCCATGCAATTAAGCCGGGTTCAAAGCCAAGAGCTTTAAGTTTAAAAAAGATGATTCTATGGAAGATTTTATCGAAGGCTTTACTAAAGTTGGTGGCAACTACATCGACTTCTGTGCCATCCTCTAATGCGCAACGAGTGTTAGAAACGAACTCAGTTAAGTTGGTGGTAGCTGATCTTCCCTTAAGAATTCCATGTTGGTTTGGGGAAAAGATAGATTTGCAATGGAAGAAAATGCTTTCAAGGAGCTTCAGTATGCAGGAGAGTTTAACAATTGGTCGATAGTTGGAAATTTCGTTCTTGAAGCCTTTTTTTGTAAAAGGGGATCATGTAAGACTTCTTCCAAAACATAGGAACTTTGAGGCAGGGAGTGCTGTGGTTAAAATCAAAATGGGTGAGGTTTGAGTTAACTTTTCGCAGCATATGGGACGCTGGATAAAAAAGACGAGGGCATCGTAAATTTTGTGGGTTTGTATTGAAGATAATTGAGTTATAAAGAGATACTCAAACGACAGAGCCTGAAACAAGTTGATGAATGAAAGAATGACTGCAACATCTCTGCGTTTCTCTGGGATACTCAGGTTGATGAGATTGACGCGGTCTTGATAGGGAGGTAAGATAAATGGATCGTTCCAAGGATGACCTCGAAGGGCAAACCGAAGAAATCGACGTTGAATATTCTCGGTTCTGGCCACGTGGCGTAGTGGTTAGTGTGTCGGATCACTACGCAAGAGGTTCCAAGTTCGAATCTCAGAAAACACCAAAAAGTTTTTTCACGATCCCACCTCTCGCGAACGTCTGACAAACATCCGAGAGTATTGTTGTCACGAAAAAGCTTCTCAAAACAAATTGCCTTTCGGATAAGGCACTAAACTGTAGGTCCCTTCCATTCGTGTGAAAAATATAATGCACACAACACGAGTGGTTGCGAGAAGCTAGGCCTTGGCACTTAAAGAGCTGTTGCGCCAAATATTTGTTTTTTTGTTTGGCCACATGAATTTGCTGAAAGGATGACCACGCTCGACTGGTGTATTCAAGGAGGGAGCGAACAAAGGTAATGTAGAGGGATCTGGTCAAGTAGGGGTCGGAGAATTCTTTGTACCATAACAAAGCCAAGTGATGAGTTAGCTTTACGAATTATCTCTTCAATATGTGAACGGAAATTTAGTTTCCTGTCGTACAATATTCCAATATCGCGGAGAGATTGAACGATGGATATAGGTTGACCATGGCGAAGATAAAGGCGGGCAAAGGTAAATAGTCCGTTGCTATTGTATTCATTTAGAGCAAAAATATCGTAAAGCTTTTGAGAGTTAAGAAACACGGAGGAGTCTTTAGTTCGCAGACCTCTCATGTTCTGGTAATAAATGGACAAGCATTAGGGATGTTTAGAGTTGAAACTTTGACAGGAAACGGGCGGTGAGACGAAAACTGATTAGAGGCAAAAGTAATTATTAAACTCGGCGCCATGAAGCTCTCATGGTACTGGACGAATATGTGCATCAAAGAAAGCACATCAGTAAGGGTCCTCTTGGGAGATAAAGACCTTAATGTTGGTATTAGTTTTGTCACAATTTTTGTAGTTTTGTCAGCGGCCATCATCACCGGAATCTGCGAATTGTTTAGTAAGTTTAGTAGTGGGTGGTAGCAGCGGATCTAAAAAGGAAGGTTATGTGATGTTGCATGAAGAGTCTTAGATGTAATTTTTCCACCTTTCATTCGGATGACTGTCAATATACCCATCATTTGCTAGTTAGTTAGTAGTTAGGCTATTTGGCACTAAGTGGAGATAAAGCAATTTTACTTCTTACCATTCTACTTGTCAAACGAAACTAGACTACTCGTATATCCCTTAAACGCATGAAGTCAATCTCTATATACTTTTGTTTGAATCTCAAAAATTGGTATCTGTTCGAGCAAATCTCTTAGTAACTGTACGTACTCGTGTGTTGTTGCGATTTAGCTTTCCTCCACTTTACCTCTTTTTCCAAACTGAAAACAAATTTGAATTTCCCTCCACATACGAACACGAACACTGAGTGTTAGCACGCCTCCTCTTAGCTGATCGGAATATTGAAGAACCCGCCAATCGACTGGCTATGAGTACCTCCTCTTCTATAACACTATTCAGAGTCGCTTCGTGGAATTGTGGTATGCAGTTGGTTAATTAGAATTCCAGTGATGGCGGTAGTTGGCTCACACCTCTTCAATGGCTGGCAAACAACAACTGTTAAACGTCGCACCCGAGGACTCGGTAATTGAAACCATCATAAGGCTTCGCCAACAATTAATCAATTTTAATCCGATGTGGGCGGGCGATTTGTTTGCTGCCAACAAGCATTAGATAATGAGCCTGTTGGAGTTGGACGGTATTCAATATTGTAATTGAAGATGACAAATTGATGTGATTAGATTAATATTATGTTTGATTTGTAAGCTGTGAATTGAAATTTACATAAACCTCTATCCATTCAGTAAACTAGGTCATTATATATCCTGTCATCAGCAGCCAATAAAAATGTCATTCATTCAATATTATTTTCTCTTTTTCCCTCGTCTCTTTTCAGTGTCAAGAACCCATCAGTTGTACTCAACAGGAAATCCCTGCTACTCGGTCTCAATGGAGAAGAAGCTAATTGCATATTTTCTATCAAAAGGAGTGCAACCTTCTAGCAAAAGGACATCTTTCAATTTCAAAGAGAAAATTCATTGAATTATAATTACAACAAGGAGACGAAGAATATTACTAAATCATGTCAAACGAAGGATAATGGACATAAATTAACAGAGAGGACGATAAGTGATGACAGAATGTCTTCATCATTCGCTCGACTACATCGACACTGTAATGGTCCTGTGGGAATGCAATCACTTTGTGAAAAGATTTTAATTGAATCTGTACTCTCAACGCCATCATAATAATAATAATTAGTCGATAAGGAATAGTGACGAGCATCCCCTATTCGTAGAGTGTTTCCCTTTCTTGAAAGGCACCACGTAATGAGGTCATACCTTCGACTTAAGGCAGCACTATTCGAACTTCAAGTGTATCCTGCCTATGTGCTTTTTCTTGTTTTGAATTTAATTTTAAATGTTAACTCTGAGGTCTTTACCTTGGGATACCTAACAGGATCACAAAGGAGACCGGGCAATTTGGATTACCAAAGACCAGGTGAGTTAAGGTTAAGGGTTGTTACTCTTTAAAATTCAATTCAAATTTATTTTATTTTTATATCGAAAAGAATGAGACCGATGATGGAGTTTTTGAAAATGCCGCTAGACAATAGACACGAGTTGAGCAAATGAGCCAACGTTTTTTTTATTCGACAGATAAGTTTATGCCATTAATGATGAAAAATGATTTCAGGCATACGGCCACCACGGGAGGGTCTCAATAACTGCATCCTGGAGCTCCAATTTTCGATCACTTTTTCGAGCATTTGAGGCTATATATCTCGGCGTCAAATCACACGATCTTGTAGGCCGGGTCACAGGTCTATTTCTGGAGATAATATTGCCATCGAACACTTCCTTCAATAACTCGATGGTTTCGCCTGCAGTATGGCATGTTGCACCATCCTGTTGAAACCAATTGTCCTGTAGACCATATTCACGCACTTTTGGAAACAAAAATCGTTGGTCATGACTCTGTGCCGGGCGTCATTGACGGTGACATTTCAATTTTCTTCATTTTTGAAGAAGTAGGGCCCGATGATGCCGCCAGCCCATAAATCGCACCAAACAGAGTGCATTGGTAGCTGATGGATCACCTTTGGATTTTCCTCGCTCTAAATGCTACAATTTTGCTTTTTAACGAAGCCACTGAGAAAGAAGTGAGCCTCATCACTGAACAAAATTTGACGGTAAAAAAGTGGATCGACTTCCAACTGTTCAAGCAAACAATGATCGTTCGGCCTCAGTTCTTGCACCAATTGAATCTTGTTAGCGTGTAAACCAAGATCTTCCACAAAGTCGATGGACACAGGCCAAGTTCTTGTTGAGATCTTCTTCCAAAAAAGATGGTGTCAGCTGTCAGATAAACTATCAGCTGTCTGAGTGTTGCCATATTGAAAAAAATAACTATAAAAAAAACACCCTTTATAAGAGACACCACTGAAAAATGTGGCGTCATTTGAATCACCGACGTGATGCATTCGCTATCGAGGGTTTTTTTCGACGATTGATTGATGTAAATTTAATTCGAACGTTGGTGCAAAGGTTCCGCGAAACTTGTTCAGCTGTGAATACCCCTTAGCTAGGGCAAAGTAGAACTTCAAGGACCACCGAAAACATTCGAGAAGTGGAACGAAGCTTGCGTGAAAATTCAAGAATCTCAGTGCAGCTGCTTTGGGACTCCCAAAAACTATTATTCATGAAATTCTACAGAAAGACTAATAATTTTACCGTTTTAAGATTCAATTGGTGCAAGAAAAAAACTTTTGTGAAACAATGTTGGAGAGAATTCGCACTGGAAATTGCATCTTCTGGAGCCACGAGGCCCACTTCCACCTGAATGGACACGTAAATAAGTAAACCTGTCTCTACTGGGCTCCAACAAAATGTAGTCCGCGACATAAAGACCAACGCCCTTACATTGCCCAAGAGTTAGTGTTTGAAGGGAATTATCGGACCCTTTTAAAAAAAAAAAATATTCAAGCGATAAATGTGAACAGCGAGCACATCCAATCTTACTCGTCACATACGTGGTTTCAACTAGATGGAGCGACTTCGCATACTGCTAGAACCTCCATAAATTTGCTGCGTGGACAGTTCCCAAGAAAACTGTTTAGCCGCTCTCAATATCTTCGAACGCGCGCCGCTTCTCGTGTTCTTTCTTCTTCTTTTGGAGAACCCGATGTTCTTGCCATCTCTTTTGTTCATAAAGCTCGCGAGCAGCCCCCGTCCTTCTTGCATCTTGTTTTACTGAATGCACTTACCCGCATTCTGCGTCAAACCAGGTATTTCATGATGGAGGTCGGGCGAATTCCAACTCTTCATTGCGGCATGTTGGCAACGTTGCCACTGGTTTTCGGCACTTGGTAATGGCGACATAGGAGTCGTAGAGAGATTTCGGGATATGCTTTTGCAGCTTTTCGACGTTGTATCTTCTCACATTTGTTGTAACGCTTGGAATATTCGCATTCGTATATTGGGTACAACAAGGTAATGATCCGAACTGATGTTGGCCGCTCGGCAGGTTCGGACATCCATAATGATGGAGGCATGTGACTTCATAAATAGATTTACTGTTTCATGATCATGAGACCGCCATTTTCCCCTGTGAATGTTGAGATGAGGAAACCGATGGCTTGCTACAGGGACGTTTCTTCCCGCTGTAAACTCACTTAGCCCAAGTCCGATTCCGGGCGTTGTGTCGTGTAGGCTAATATTTACCAATTGTCCTACCAAAGATGTCTTCCGTTCCTATTTTGGCGTTATAATCGCCCAACACGATTTTAACGTCATATCTAGGACATTGCTCTGTGGGGGCATGAGCTTACGAGTATGTTGGCGAATTTAGTTTTGATGCGAATTGTCATAAGATGCTGGCTTACTTATCGGAAGCTCCTGTCTAAGTCTGCCGCTTATGACAAAAACACATCCAACTAAGCACTGCTCTCTATAGCAATCCTGATAGTAAATGTCACAGTTTTTCATCCTCCTTTTGCCCATCGCATCAGCTTGGTGTTGCTTTGTAACTATTAATTTTGTCCATGGTATGGAAGTCACCCCAGCGCACAACCACTAACCTGGAGGGCCAGTTTCTTCTTTGTCAGTAACTCAATACGAGAATGCGAGCGCTGTCGGTGGTCAGTTAAGGACTCCTTCGTCATCATATCTTCTGGAAAAAACCCCAATGCAGTTTTCAAGATCGTTATAGGATTGATCTTCAAAAATGTCGGAGTAGCTCATATAAAATACTCACTAAGTAGTTACTGTTGATTCTATCTGAATAAATCTTCCGCTGCCGCCTAGATCCAAGGTTTAGTGGAAACTATCAAGACGTCCCACAGGGGATTAACCCCATCTTTCGGCAAAAGGTTCGCGGGGTGAAGGTGAGAGTAGGAGTTGGTAGAGAGTGGATAAGGTGTCAACGCTTTTGACTTCATAGATTGTTCATCTATCACCTCTATGTAAATATTATCTAAAAGTCAAGCCCACTAAACAAAGTTAGGTTAGGTAGATGGGTGCCTTGTGACAAATAGAGTCACTGCTCACTTAGACCAACACATCGGGTCCATTGTGCCCAATCATTTAACCCTGTAAACGCTGTAAAGTCCGCTGTTAGAACCACCCAGATAGTTATATAAATCTCAGAAGGTCCGTAAGCTCTACATTACCTAAGTCCTCCAATTCACCAGAGAAATTGATCTCTTCTTATTGAAGGCCGGCCAAAGCGTCCTGGCCGTTGCGCATGTTTCCAGATATTACCGTCTGTTTGCTCGACCGGTGGTTTCATCTTCTATTTTCTTCCATAGGGAACTGATTGGGGCTACTACAAAAGGGAGTGCCCACGATAAGGGCAGCGCCGATCCTTTCCTAGCAAGCTCGTCAGCCCTTTCGTTTCCTTTGATATCCATATGCCCTGGTACCCAGCAGAGGGTCACCGCATTGGCTCTGGATATTCCATTTAAGAGTGATTTGCAGGTCCTCACAAGCCTTGATCTAATTACAGCAGAGTTCAGAGCCTTAACGGCTGCCTGGCTGTCTATATAGACAGTGATCGTTTTGCCAACGATATTTCTCTCGCGTATAATTTTCGCAGCCTGGCCTGAAAAACGCTGTATTCGTCGCTGATTCTAAAGGAGTTCCTAGGACCTCACAACAAACTCCGGCTCCCGTGCCAAGGTCCATCTTAGAACCTTTGATATAGAACGTCCGTTCCTTCTTCTTCATGGTTTTTCGGTTCCTGCAGTACGTTCTGTCAGGAATTCTTATAGCGAATCTCCTTTCAATTGCTAGCGTACGGGCCATGTAATCAGTTTCGATCTACTGGTAGTCCCCCATCGGGATAAAATAGAGGCATGACCGTAAAGGCTCGATGACCACAATCGGCCTTCTCTCAGTCTTTCAGCGGTTTTAGCCGGGATTAAAACTGAGCATGGTTTCCATTGCCGCTGTTGGTGTTGTTCTTATTGATCCCATGACTCCGATAACGCTGCCCTCTGGATTTTGGTGAGGTTTGAAAGCTGGTATTGCTTCTTAAGAACCATCCACCATACTAGTGAACCATATGTGAGAATGGGTCTTACGACCGCTGTGTATACCCACTACGCCATAGCTGGTTTGAAACCCCAGCCTAGCTAGCTTTTTTGATGCTTTCGGCAGTGTTATCCATCCAGTTGAGTTTGGAATCTAGAATTACGCCTAGGTATCGAGCTGAACTTGAGATACTTAGTTCAATACTGCCTATGTTTGGGGGTCTGAATCTCTTCCCTTCCAATTATCCACTAGTTGTAGTGCGAGATTGAGTCTTTCGCTTAGGACTGGAGGGAATTTTCCCGAAACCAGGATGACCACATTGTCGGCATAGGCCGTCGCGTTGCATCCACTACGAGGAGCCATATTAAAGGAGACAGAACTCCACCTTAGGGGGTTCCTCTGCAAACCTTTCTCCGGATTTTGGTTACATCTCCTTGCGTTGAAAATATAACCCTCCATCGAAGCATCTATGCAATCCAATTGCAGAGGCCCATGTTCAAATGAGCTCTGTATAGGCTGTCCAGGATCGCGTCAGTGTTTAGCCCACTAAACAAAAATATAAGCAAAGCCAAGAGCTGCATATATTTCTAGCCACGAAAAATCGAACGATAACTGCTATCAGCCGAAATTACAAGTGAAATCACGTAGTGCCCAGAGATTCCGAAAGGGTTGTGAGGTACACGATTCTAAAGTAAAACTGTCCGTAAGAAATGTAGCCTTAATGATGGATTCGAATATGGATTCTCTGAGGAGACCAATATCAGCAATCAAACTTGGTGTTAACCCTTTTAAGCTCCGCATCTATGCGCAGAGCCATCTAGATCCATAGACACAACTCTCTATTTTGTTAATATCAAGTCTGACCAAGTCGTTCAGATCTTTATGGAAGTATACCCCTAGGGTTTACGTTCTCAACATTGATAAAGCAGGACAGGTCCACAAAAGGTAAGTACTAGTTTCTTCCTCCTCCTCATCTCTACAGCTTCTAAAGAAATCGTTGGAGGGGGCACCGAAGCAATGGCCCCCTATGGGCTCATATTATTATACTAATGCGTCACCTATTTATGGGCAGAAGACTTTCCGTTCTCTTCAGATCCAGGTTAGGCCAGATCTGTTTCGACGAAAGACACGTACTTATACTATTGAACATACTGATTGCCATTTTTCTGGCTTCAGTATCAAAGCGGAACTTTATTGATTCTAAGGGAGCAGACAGTTCCTTTCTATTTTCACTGAAGTTCCGACCCGCACCCTCCCTTGCCAGCTCATGAAAGCATGTCCTAAGAAAACACACTTCGAAGAGTTCGAGGACCCTCCTAGCGTTATTTAAGGACAACATACGTCTAACCCTTGTCATGCCTTTAAGGGAACTCCCATAAGCTATTCTATTAATTCTAACAAATCTACGACCATTCAACTCGCACTAATTAATGACAATGTCTATATCCACACCTCATGACTCTTCCATCTTCACAGGAATCACCATCTCTGGGGCAATATCTCTTGCCGTCTCACAAGTCAACAGTGGCAAACTAAAGCACCTCGGTCATTCCATAGCATTTGTTGTCGCCGAAACATATGGCGATGAGGTGTCTAGCATACGTCAGACAGCATCCTTATGGACGCGACAAGTCGCTGGCTACATAGGCCCCCAGGAAACTTGTGTACACGAAGGACGAATGGCAGCTGCCTTTAATCTACCAATGATTTCCTACGTAAGTAAAACCACATTGTACTACACCTCTCCATCATTAAGCATTATCTCTGATCATTGTTTTCAGTATTGCACCCACCGGGATACATCCAACAAAAAGGATTTCCCCACCTTTGCCCGTACACGTCCGCCAGACACACAGATTTCGAAATCTGTTGTCTCACTGCTGTTGGCCTTCAATTGGACTCAAGTGAGTAGTAATTCATCCTGAAGGACAGAGGATTTCTATTGACAAATGCTGGTTACGGTTTATTTTTTTTTTCTGTGTCCTTTCATCCAGGTGACATTCCTGTATCTCGATAATGTAAAGAGCTTGTATAATCCTATTGCGGATACCATACTGAATATTCTGCGTAAAGCTGGAGTGAAGGTACGTGACACTCTAACATGGAGCACAATCTATCATCATGGCTTCATGGGAAATCCCTTTGATGAGCTGGTGGAGAGAACGTATGCTAACACACGAAGTGAGTATTGAATTTGGTTGAGGGGATGTATGGTACTTAAATGGTGCTGAGTTTGGCGGCGGATGCGTTGAAGCATCCTTACTGTGAAGGAACATCGTAAATTAAGGTCGTTGTCGGTGTTAATTTCGGCAAACACGTTTGCCGGCGAAATGATTTATGTAAAGTTAAAGATTTACGATGATGTTTTGGAAGTTCAACAAAGTTGAATAGTCAAGGCCGCCGGCTTTGGGATTTATTACCGACACTAATGACTTTCGTGCTTCGCTTGTCAGTCTTTATTCTCGAATTATCCGCGAGTAAATCCTATGAATTACTTTTGGAATTAAGGGTGTCGGAAGTAACTAAAGGCTTCCTTTGATTAAGCATTGCTGGCATATGAAGTCTTTTAGGGATCCTAAGAGGGATGGAGGCTTAAAATTCATCGATACTGAAAATTCACAGACTGAAGTGGCATATGGCATACCACGCACTTTGTGAGTTTATTATTTTCTCACCTGATGGAAGACATTTAATTCTATCAGCAATCTCTGCTACCAATTTTATTAAATTGTCAGCAAAGTTACAACCTGTCACCATCTTGTCTTCACTCCGCCAACTGATTGATGACACTTTCGCACGATTCTCCCCCAAGGATCGAACAGAAAATAAAGAAAAACAAATATCCTTTCAATCCAATGGCTACGAATAAAATCCACTCATGCCCGAAACTACTCAATCGTAATCCACACCGTACCTTCACCCCCACCTCACCCATACCCTTCTATAGCTACATCTGATTTCTTATTTCTTCTCCTTTTTTTTCAGTTTACTTAATCCTTAGTCATTACTACGAGCACGTCGGTCTCATGGTGAGTTTACACAAGAAGGGACTTCTCGCCAACGGGGAGTACTTTGTCGTTGGCATCGACATCGAACAATATGATCCATCGTCACCGGACAAGTATCTGCGTGGTTTACTGCTAGAGAAAATCGATTCGAAGGCCGAGGAGGCATTTCAATCGTATCTGGGGATATTTCCGACAGCGCCAACATTATTTGAAAATTTCGCCAAAGAGGTGAGTGTGGTTGAGAAGAAAAAGGACGCTGATTTTATATTGCACTTAGAAATTGTTATTATTTCCTTTTCTTTTTGCGGTAAGATTTTTCAATTATAAAAGAGACTGAGTAGGGTAGTCCTATGTACATAAAGGGAAAGTCAGTCGATCAGAGCCCGCTTGGGTCTTTTCTTTGGTAAATGTTCTTATAGAATGTGCTGTTGGCACAGATGTGTAAAGATTCTAGTAAAGGACATTGCAGAGGATAATAAAATTCTTGGGAATTGTTTTATTTTTAGCAAAGGATATATCAAATAATTGGAAATAGTCTGATATAGTTACGTCATGGAATATGGCCAGCCTTAGATCAACAATAGATACCGGTCCGTCATTCTAAGGGATTGACCTATATTCATTTTAATAAGCCTCTATGGGTGACGAGGGAAATATGATAGTAAATCTAGCGTCATTATTTTTTATGTCATTTTGAGCGATTGGATAATATTCGGGGAAAAATGGTTCATAATACTTATCATGAGGCATAGACGGATTATAGAAGGAATTGCAGTACAGTCCAGTCAAAGCGAAGCATGGAAGTTTCAATGTTACCATTGTGTGACATGAAGTGAAGGAGCTGAACGCGCTTTAAGAACGTGATGCATGTGGAGGTCATTTCGGTTTATTTCATGATTGCCTCGTATAGTTCTTCAGGCGGCTTCCAGTGAAAGTAAAGAAGGTGGGCGAGGGATTAGACTATAACTATGCATTAAAATAGCAAAAATAGTCTATTACGGTAGGCAATTTTGGAAGACAATGACCCTGTTCAGGATTGCCAGAACGGACATTTGACGGTGTTTGACATTTTATAAATCGTGTAAGTAGGGAGTTTCAAGAGACTTGTAAGGTTAGATCAATTTAAATGTGCTGTGGGTCGTAATCTCGAAGACAAAGACCAAGCAGATGGTGGAGACTGCGGGTAGTACTATGAATTGAAGACCTAGTCAGGTCAAAGATTATTTGAGGCCGATGTAAGGGATATTGTTGCTAAGTTAAACTACCCAGATAAATATATGAATCTCAGGAGTTTTCTTAGCTCAATGCTACCTAGCGCATCCAGCTCTGAAAGGAAGTATCTGCCAAAAGCACGGCTTATTTTGCTGGTCAGAACTGGACAGTCATGATGAACGGATTTTATTTCCTCTACGTCCCTGCAGCTTCTACAGTAGTCGTTATGAGGTAACCCTAGCCGTACTGCGTTATTGCCTTTCACACAGTGTCCTGTCACAACACCAACAGCTATGCGGATATTCCTTCGACTTAGTTCTATAACATTAATAGATCTCTTTTTGTCGTAGGCTGGCTGTAGCGCATGTATCTAATTGACACCAGCGTTCATTAGCTTCCTCATAAGACTCGATGTCTATCTCCCTGTATAGGGTTCTAGGCGGTACACTAGCCTCGGAAAGAGCCCGCGTAGGGGTTATAAGTGAACCTACTCTGGCTAGTTCGTCCGCTTTTTCATTACCGGAGATATCCATGTGGCCCGGTACCTAGCACAGTCACCGTGTTGACCGCTACGATAACATCCAGTCGTTTTTTTACAAATTTTTACGAGCTTGAATCTTAGTGATGTTGACTCTAACGCCTTAATGGCCGCTTAGCTATCAACATAGATGCTGATTATTTGCCCTGAAATATCTTCCTCAATAATCATACCCACAGCTTGTTTTGTTGCAGCAATTTCGGCTTGGAAGACACTGCAACCATCCTTAAGTCTAAACGAGCGATGCGTGTTTCGAGACTCACAGTAGACGCCGGCACCAGTACCGGCAGTCATTTTGGATCCGTCAGTAATGATGGCCAGTTCGTTCTCGAAACAGACTCTTCCCTCATCCCATTCTTCCCTGCTAGGAATTCTAATAGAGAACTTTCGGTTGCAGTTTGGAATGGGGATGATGTAGTCCGTTTCCATCCGGAGTCTCAATACATTCCATCGGTTTAGAATTGAGGCATGACCGTAGGGTTTAGCTATCCATAGACCGGTTTTCCTTAGTCTTAGTGCAGTTTTGGCTACCGTGTTCCCACAATATACTCGTATCTCAAGTGGAAGAAGATTCAGTATTGTTTCCAGAGCTGCTGTCGGGGTTGAGCTCATCGATCCCGTCACCCCCAGACAGACTGCCCGTTGAATCTTTGTAACGCTTTCAAGTTGGTATTTCTTCTCGAGTATTTTCCACCAGACAATCGAATCATAGGTCAAAATGGGTCTTACTACCGCAGTGTAGAGCCAGTGTACCACATTAGGCTTAAAACGCCAAAATTTCCTGAAGGCTTTCCTGCATGCATATAGTGCAACATATGCCTTCTTGATTCGATTGTCAATGTTAGCTTTCCAGTTTAATTTGGAATCCAATATTACGCCGAGATATTTTGCAGTTACTTGAGGTATCAGCTCGAGACCATTCATACGAGGGTAGTTGTATTCTGGTATCGATCTTCTCCTCGTGAATAGCACTAACTCGGTTTTCGCCAGATTCACTTCCAGACCCCTGCCCTTGACCCAATTATTCATTAATTTTAATGCATAATTGAGTCGCTCGCTGAGTACAGGGAGGAACTTTCCGGATACCAAGATGGCAACATCATCGGCATAGGCCGCAACGTTGAAACCATTCCTTCCAAGTATATCTAACATCTCGTCTACTACTAGAAGCCATAAGAGTGGTGAAAGGACTCCGCCTTGTGGGGTTCCCCCCTTGACTCGCTTTCTTCCTAAAAGTGGGTGTTTTTTTTTAATGTGGTAAACCGGGCTACCACCAGTCACGATTCGCAAACCCGCAAACCCGAATAATCGATACCAGGAGTGCACCTACGTACTAATCCACACTCTTGCTCTCTTCTAACACTCTCCCCGCGGAGCTACTGTTGAGTATTACTTCGCGGGGCCTAAATTGGCGTTTTCATCTCGCCTTCTTCTCTCTATTTTCCTGAGCTCGTTTTGCACATTCGTGATAAGTGAGCAAATTTCCGTCCGGTTTTCTTCTGACTGCAGCATATGGTCGATAAGGGATGAAGAGTTTGGAAGATTGCCTCTCCGTTCTTGAAAGCGACCACAAATTAGAACAGCGTGTTCTAATTCTTCATTTTGGTCAGGCACAAGGGTGACCTAGGTAGGTAAAGTAGTGGTTCGAAAAAGAACCCAAAAAACTCGTGTACCCTATTTATTTACGTGTGTTATTGGAGATAGAGGGATATAATTAAACCCAGCCCGTTGAGTTCAGAAACAGGATTCATTTAGAGGCTATTTCTCTGAAACCGTCAAGAAGGATTTACTTAACGTGCGTTGTCTGGTGCTTACAAGGGCAGGACAACTGCAAAAAAAAAGGGAAAAGAGTTTCCCCCTCGTTGCTGTCTTTGCAGCTGCGACAGAAAGTGTTGTGAGGAATGACAAGCTTGGCCGCGTGGTCCCCTATAGGCCAGTGACTTGTAATTTTGGCTAAAATTATGGAGTTCAAGGGGGATCAGATTCAGGATCACACTTAGAGCATCTGTTGGGCAAGATCTCAATGCTCCTATGATGCCTACACACGCCAATCTTTGTACTTTTTTGATTCTATTGAAGTTATATTTTTTATGTAAGGCGGGTCAACATACTATGGCGACATAGGTAAGAATTGGACGTACAACGGCTGGAGACCCCATTTTTTGTCGAGTGTTCTGCTCCAGGCATAGAACGCCACACTTGCTTTCTTAACCCGCTGCTGTATGTTGAGTTTCTAACTAAGTTTCGGATCTAGAAACATAGTGAGAGTGGTTGACCGTCTAGTTTGGGGGGAGTGAATTCCTGTAGTTTAGCTTTAGTGATGAATAGCATCATTTCGGTCTTGTCTGGATTTACTCCAAGGCCACATCTCGTAACCCAAGAGTTATCCAGAGCACTTTCCATGATTTGACTTATCGTGGAGAGGAACTTTCTTGACAGTAGTAAAACCACATCATCCGCGTACGCATCTTGCGTAAGGGTGACCTATCATGTCCAAATCTGTAAAGATATTTTCGGTAGCCCCCGTGTCCAGATAACACGTGATTCACCCAGATGACGATAGTCGGGGTTAATGTGTGCGTCCATCGTGGTGTTTTCGCACCGCGTTTATCAAATGACCATTGAATGTCTTTCTTCTTTTTTAATAAGCTTCGACTCATGTGGGCGCTGAATTCTTCTATTATATGTCCTCTGCATCTCATCTATTAGTGTGTCTATAGGTACCATTCCGGCTATGACGCAGGCTGTTCCGTCTCGTAGCTTTTGTCGAAAGTGCCCCGCCCCAAACTGGAGCCGCATAAAGGAGGACGGAACTGACGACTCTGGATAATAGAAGTCTACGAGCGTATCTAGGTCCCCCGATGTTTGGTAGTATCCGAGAAAGGGTAGCTTGCAGAATTGATGCCTTTTTGGTCGAGTACTCTATTTGCGTTTTAAACTGCAGCCTCTTGTCGATCATTACTCCAAGGTATTTGATAGCATTCTTGGATCTGATGTTCTGGTTTTTAACTCGATTTTTTTCTACATACCGCTTTCGTCTTATGGTTAGCTACTTCAAGGCCGGTGGATTACAACCATTGTTTGATTTTAACTATTGCTTCGATCGTTGCAGAGTCGATTTCATGGATATATTTTGCCACGACAACCATGGTGATGTAATCGGCGAACTGTATCACTTTTACTCATCGGGGCATAGATAAGCCTTAGTACTCCATCGAATATTATGTTCCATAGAAGGGGACCCAGTACCAAACCTTGTTGGACCCCTGCTGAGACGCTGTAGTACTTGACTCACGTGTCACTGTCGTACCTCAACTTCCTGTCGGAAAGGTAGTCTGCAATTATTTTCCTCGGTAATACGGTGTATCTGTAATTGCAAGGAACCACCTTATGGATCTCCAGACTGCAGAGTTGAACGCGTTTTTAATGTCTAATGTCACCACTGCGCAATACTCTTTATTGCAGAGGCATCTGTGTCTACGACCGTCTTTATAGCGTCAATGGTGGGCTGTGTTTTCCTAAACCAGAACTGAAGGTCGATTAGGGCTCTCTTCTTTTCCGCAATCACGAGCAGTCTGTTGTATACTTGCCGTTTCAGGATCTTACCCATTGTGTCCAGTAAGCAAATTGGGTGATAAGACGATGGTTCTCCAGGTGGTTTGTTCCCTTTTGGTAGCAGTACCAAGTTCTGCAACTTCCATTGTTCGGTAAATGTACCTGCATTACATGTATAAAATTGGCTGCTTTAACTGCTTTATTGGGGATGCCATCGGGTGCAGGTGCCTTTTTTTCTTCTACCTTTCTGCATGCTGAAATTTCAGCAGTCCTAGTTTCTGTAACAAAAATGTAGGTTGTTGCCGGTCTTTGAGGAAATAAGGAGATTTTATGCCTTTTAATGTTAACATCACCATCCTGTAGGCTGAGCCCCAGGGGTCTACGTCAGCGTCATCGCAAAGACGTTTGAAGCATCTTGTCTTACTTTCCTTGAACGCCCTCTTTAGTACACGTCTCGCGAGTTTAAAAGTTGAACGGGTCTCATAAAGGCCTGGTCTCCGTCTGGATCGTTGAATTTTGAGTCTGTCTTATAAACATTCTATTATAAGCGTCTTGATTTCATTGTTCCACAAATAACGTGCGTCGATCTCTCAATCTGCTAAAGCCAATTATCAATTGGGTCTTACCAACTTACCGTTGATGCGGTCGATGAGCTTTGATGCTTGGACCTTCCCCAACTTCAATGGTTATAATCTGATGATGAGTCCCATTATATCCCCACCGCCATAGACCGTTAATCTGATGGCTATCTATCTACCCTCACCTTCTCGAAATCTTCCTTGGCTGACCCTAAAACAATTGCCAACCTATTCGCTCACTTCTTTGGCCAGACGTTTTCTGATCGCGTTCTTGAACCTGACCTTAACTATTTCTGCTATTTGAACAATAATAGGATTAATCAACTGAAGGATGACTACTCTTCTGGTCCTCATGGTATCCCTACCATAGTATTCAAAAAATGTCTGAATAATCTAAGACGGCCCCTCACTGCCTTCTTCAACTCTCAATCTCTCAAGGCTTTTTTCCCCAATTATGGTAAGAAGCTTACATTACCCCAATCCAGAAAAAAGGGTGCAAAAGCGAAAATTCTAATTATCATCCAATTGCTAAGTTCTCATGCATACCTAAACTTTTCGAAAGCATCGTGTATGATACCATGTCCTTTCACTGCAAGCCAAAGCAACATGGATTCCTTAAAGTTAAGTCGACAACCACCAACTAAACCGAATTGATGTCTAGTACACTGAACGCTTTCAAATATGGCAATGAAGTTGATGTCGTAGCCGTGGATTTAAGTAAGGCTTTTGACAAAATGCCTCACCAAGTTATTCTTCTCAAGCTAAAAGCCCTTGGATTCCAACCTTGGTTTATCTCATGGATCAGATCATACTTAATGGACCGCCGACACAAAGTTCGTTTTAGATCTTCAGTATCGGACCCTATTACAGCCAGCTCAGGGGTCCCTCAAGGCAGCCGTCTTGGACCATTGATCTTCATCCTTACAATAAATGATGCCGAACGTATCATCCGGAGCTCCGATCTTCTGGTGTACGTCGATGATGCCATCTCTCGCTGATTTTCACTGTCTGCAGGACGATCTTACCAGTTTCTTTTTTTTATAATTTGCTCTCGCCAAAGGGAATATGAATACCCTTATATTTTTTCAGAGCACGAGCGTTTAGGGAAATGGGGAAGAGGAACAGGGGAGAAGCCTGTGCACGTTGGCTTCAAATGTTTGAAGGTTGTACTGATGGGGAAATACAGAGCCTGGTAGATCATTCCACATTCGTGTCGTTCGGCTTATAAATAAATCCTTATATTTGATAGTATGACCGGCTAAAGGGGAAGCTGATGTGCATTCGAAGTATGACTTCATCTCGAACTGGTGTAAACTTCTTAGGCCTTAATGTCAATAAATTCTATTCCATTACGAGTACCTACCCCCGCAAAAGTCTCACGTACCACATCATCTGTGATAGTGAACCTAACTTTCGATTACAAATTGACAATGTCATAAGTAGAGCCAACTCAGCACTTGGCTTTGTGAAGCGCTAGTCAAAAGAATTCTCCGACCCTTACGTAACAAAATCCCTCTACCTCACCTTCGTTAGTCCCCTCCTCAAGTATGCCAGCCAAGTCTGGCTACCCCATTACGTTGCCCATACCATAAGAATCGAGGCTGTGCAACGCAGGTTCATTCCCTTTACGTTAAGCGGTCTGTCTTGAGCTGATAACTTCAACCTGCCGCCCTATGTGGAGCGTCTTAGACTGACTAATCTTCAATCATTGGAAAAACGACGCGATGTTGCCGACATACTTTTCATTCATCAGATATTATCTGGTAACATTGACTGTCTCGCCCTGTTTCAAACGATTTTCTTTCAATGCTAATCCCCACAACCTTAGTTCTGTTTCTCTATTCCGTATATCTCGTCATCGCACTGACTGTGGTTACAAACTTCCAATCAACCAATGTGAAGAATGTAGAGGCTTGCTTTCGGTACATCTTCTTAATTTTCGGTTAGCATACAAGAGTACTTAAATTTCTAATAAATTTGAACTTGAGTAGCCTTCTGATCAAATAGTACACGGAATTTCCCATTCAAACAAAGCTTTTTTTCTTAGGTTGGTACATCTGTCATTTGGCGCTCAAATATCTGTTTGAGCGCCATTTGTCGGGAATTTGTGCGTGATAGCTTTGTAAACAAGTCAGTGTTTGTTGTGTTCTGTGAATTTGTTGCAGAAACAGCTTCGAATTGATGTCGCTAAAGAAATGCTTTCTTTGGGCCAAAATGTTATCGATATTATGAATATGACATCGAAACTAACCAACAATCATCGGAATGGCGCTTCTCAGACGAGCCCAAAACCCGAAAAAAAACGTTGACCGTTTTCTTTGATTGCCGTGGTGTGGTCAACTGTGAACTTCTTCCGCCAGGCCAGAGAGCAAATAAGGAGTATTACGTGAGCGTATTAAAGGATCTGAGGCCAGAATTGTTAAGAAACAACTCGTGGTTTCTTCACCACGATAACGCACCGGCTCACATATCTCATCTTGTACGCGACTATTTGATCAAAAATAACGTTCATACCGTTCCTCAAGCTCCGTATTCACCTGACATGGCTCCTTGTGACTTTTTCCTATTCCCACGACACAAGTTACCACTTCGCGGAAAGCGTTTTGAGACGTTTGAGGCGATAAAGGAGTAATCGCAGAAGGAGCTGAAGACAATTCAAAAATCGGCCTGCTATTTGAACTATCACCCAAATAATGATGAAATCGTATCCTCTTTCGCTATTCAGCGGTTTTTTTTTCCATTTCTTCACTATTCGCCCTCCTTTTGGAGGCTTATGCTGAAATCCAGTATTTAATAGTTAGTAACGGCAATTTATTCAGTTATTTTGCATTAAATCCCCACTTGAAAATGCTTCACAATATCCTCTTAAGCAGGAACGAAAATATTGAAATTTCCATTACACTGTATCTACTTAACCCTAACACCGCCCTTTCAGTTAAACTTCGAGTAGCAAACTTCAACAAATCCCTCCGATATTATAACTTTCACAAAACAATATCTCAATTTGCATATAAATTTTGTTATTCTCGTCCTTTCTTTTTTTTTTAGGTAAACAAATACATGGAACAGCCACCATTCAATTTTCCAAATCCTTTGGGATACTTTGGAGGCTCCAAACAGGTCAGTTATGAGAGAATAGTGTTATGCTTCTACTTCTTTGTTTTTGTTTTTTTTTTCTTGTTTATTTAGAAAGGATCTGTGAATATCAATACCATAACGTGTTGATGGTGTTTGTAATAATTTTTCTATCTCTATTTTTGTAGATAAGTGCTGAAGCTGCATATTTATACGATGCTGTACATTTGTATGCTAATGGATTAATAAAACTGATTGAATCGGAGGAGAAACCAAAGAATGGCACTGCCTTGATAAGTGCTATAAAAGGATCCAAATACTTGAGTGCCATGGGGTGAGTTTTATTGGAATAATAATTGTTTATTTGTATTTTGGGAGCTATGGCCAGTTGATTGTCAATTGGATATGATAGGGAAGTCGTGAATAACCTTTGGATTTAAGAGCCTGACCTTCCCCAATTGGAGAGAATTTATTTGCCTAATTAAACAAAATTATCAGGTCATACAAAAGTTAAATATATTTCACCACAAATTACTTCACAAATGCCACTGAACATTCTATAAATCTTTGTATGCAAACCGAATTAATTTTAAATCAGAAAATTAATTAAATTATTGTAAAATGCTCTTTTCATTTAACCGCACAGCTATCATGTGTACATCGATGAGAATGGAGATGCCTCTGGCAATTACACTGTACTGGCACGTGGATGGTCTCGTAATAAACGAAACAGCAGTGGGTATGGACTCCTACCAGTCGCGACTTTTGGTGGGCCAAAGGGTGATGCTATGCCTGTAAGTTGATAACTTTTATGTCCTTGTGCAATCGTAGGTGAAATTTTTGTAAATTTTTCGATAAATTCAAATCGCTTTTTTTCGTATTTTTTCCTCTATTTTTAATCTCGTTCTTGTCAAATGCAAACTAATGCTACAAAAAATTGAAAATTCACTTAAGAGCTATATTCAGGTGAGGGGTAGTTTTTCTTTTTTCGAAAGTTCGTCCTGTACTCGTAATGTGTGTGTTCAATACTCGTATATTGTAATTTTATACTTGAAAATATGTAGTACCCTTGTTAGGTGTGACATTTCAATTGAATTTAATTTTATTGACAGGATTTCAAATTGTTTGGCGTTATTCCATGGATTGGTTCCGGTCCACCAGCAGCAGAACCCCGGTGTGGTTTCAGTGGAGAGAAGTGTATAAGTAAGTGCCGATATGTATGAATATATGTATTTTAATGGAGCTATTTAAATAGAAAAATCGAAATTGTAATTCAGTTTGAATTGAATCAGATATCAATACGATAAAGGACACAAGTGTTACTTTTACTTTCTGATACAGGAAAAATAACCATAAAACCGTAAATGGTAAAGAAATACCTCTTGAAAACTTATATTTGCCTCGCCACTAACAAAAAAAGAGGCAATGTGTGCTTTAAAGTATCGATAAGGAAAGTGCTGATATACAGGGTGTATGCGTAATATTGTGCAACTTAATTTATTTTGGTTTTTATACAAATATCAGATACATTTGGAAGGCAATTCGTATATCTAAATTGATCCCAATAACGGCTACATTACAGAAAAAGTATATTAAGTTGCGAAATATGAATATAATAGTTTCTCTGTAGCTTAAAGGTTTATGCTTCACATTTTTCCTTTTTATATTACGAAGGTTTCAAACAAAATTGTACTCGTACGTCTTAAGTTGTCTATTCATGTAATGCGTTCTATACAGTTATGCATAATGATATTTGAGGGTGGCCGTGGTGTAGTGGTAACATCATCGCTTGTCACGCTGTTGATTCACGGTTCGAATCCTCAAGTCGCACGAAATAAATAAAAAAGTCGATCACTTGCGAAAGCTAAGTCAATTCTACTGTGAAGGCATAACACTGACAGTAGGGTGGTCATATGGCTAAAATGCAACTTGATCGTGATGATGACATCAGGAGGACGGAAAAAATACTGTGAATCATAAGCAACGACAATAATAGCGAAAACAAACAAAATACTCCCCAGTTATCTGGACAGCCACCCTTGGAGTTTACAGAAACTTAATACCACCTGAGTTTCAAACCACACCACTCTGTCTTTCTCTCTGCCTCTTCCCCTTTCCTAAAAAGGTACGTGTTTTTAAAAAAATAGTATAAGGGTATTCATATCCCCTTTAACACGTGCAAATTATAAAAAAATGTACTACGTACAGGGTGTTTTTTTAAGACTGCGGACGATTTGAGATTTGAATCTTTGGGTTTTTCGTTATAAATATATTATGTATTCAATGCCATTAATGATGAAAAATAATGTCGGCCAAATGGCCACCTCTAGCACTGGCACAAACGCGTGCACTTTCAATCACATTTTTCATTACATTCTGCAGCATGTCATCCGGAATATCTACAATTGCATTACACATATTGTATTTTAATTCTTGCAATGTTGCCGATCTGGTAGCGTACACCCGGTTCTTCAAGTAACCCTAGAGAAAGAAGTTGGGTGCTGTGAAATCTAGTGAGCGCGGCGGCCAATTGATATCCCGAAATTTCGACATTACCCTGTTTGTTTGGCTATATGGCTATGTGGTACTTGTTGAAACTACATGTTTCGGAGACGAAGTTGAGCAACTTCTCACGTGAAAATGCTCCTCATCACTCATAATCAATTTTTGAAAAAATTCAGGGTCAGCTCTGTTCAATTGGTACATTTTTGCACTTCAGTCCCATCGTCCCTGGTGGTTATTTCCTTGAAGTTCTTGAGTCACTTAAATTTTGTACGGAAAGAAATGTAGGTCGCGATGCATAATTTTCCATATATGTAGACGTTGGAGGAATCCCAATTTGTTTAGTACGACGACGAATCGAAGTTTCCGCGCTTTCACTCGCATTGTCCCTCACTGCATCAGTGTTTTGTTGTGTACTGAACGATGTGGTCCAGGCTTCGGTAAATTATCTGTGTAAAGGTTCTCGAAATATGTTGCAATCATTTTGATAAAATATTTTAATCACTAAAACACGTTGCTGTGGCGTCAAACTCCCCACGATGAAATAGCATTGTCAGCTGAACATTATTGCAAACTTTCACACAATAAAACCATTTCTGTGAGAAATGACGTCAATTTTAAATCGACTGCAGTCCCAGAAAAGACCCTGTACATATCTACGTGAGAACGGAGTCAATTAAAGGAACTCTTACTGAACTTAAAGTAGATACAATGATAACAAATTGGTTCGATAAAATGCTCAACAGCAGAGTAATCGTCTCAGAACTCGGAAAGAGTGTCATAAGGAAAACGGTTAAAAGAGGAACTCCACAGGGTGGAGTTATTTCTCCTTTGCTGTGGCTTCTAGTCGTTAACAAAATTCTGGCAACTGTCAGGCCTCATGGCCGGAACTAAACGGTCTAGGATTAAATCCAACAAAAACTGGACTAGTTCTGTTTACTATTAGGTCTCCCTGTTTTTTTTTTTTTGATGAAAATTCAACTTTATTGTGAAAAAATGGTTACAGATGAATCATTCAAAGTATTGCCCATCGCTATCTACAACTTTTTCCCATCTTTCTGGCAGAGCTTGAATACCGTTACGGTAACAGTGTTCATCTTTTGAGGCTATCCACGAATCAAGCCATTTTTTGATGTCTTCATATGAGCGGAACTGCTGATCAGCCAGACCATGTGACATCGAACGGAACAAGTAATAATCGAATGGTGCAATATCTGGGGAATATGGCGGGTGGGGTAGGACTTCCCATTTGAGCGTTTCCCGGTAGGTTTTAACGGGTTTGGCAACTTGAGGCCGAGCGTTATCATGCTGTAGAATCACTTTTTCGTGCCTCAGCTCGTATTGGGGCCGTTTTTCGCGCAGTGCTCGGCTCAATCGCATCAATTGAAGTCCTCAGTGATGGTTTCGTTGGGTTTCAACAATTCATAATAAATAACACCGACCTGGTCCCACCAAATACACAGCATAATCTTCGCAGCGTGAATATTCGGCCGACCCGACGACGTAGAAGCATGACCGGACAGTCCCCATGACTTTCTTTTCTTTGGGTTGCTGTAATGAATCCATTTTTCATCACCCGTCACGATGCGATGAAGAAAACCCTTCCTTTTTTGGAAGGACGACGCTCAACGTCCCTTGGCTTCAAGTCATAAGGAACCCAAGTTCCTTGTTTTTGAAAACGCATGCAATCGCTTGGAAATGGCTTGACGGGTAACTCCTAATGCAAGCTGTTCTTGCGTTTGGCACAGATCCTCATCGAGCAATGCCTCCAATTCAGCGTCTTTGAAGGATTTTGGCCTTCCTTCACGCGGACGGTCGTCAACATCGAAATCACCATCTTTGAAGGGACCGAACCAATCACGGCACATTGTGTCAATTAGTGCAGCATCTCCGTAAACTTTTTGGAGCTCTAGATGCCGTTTTCTTCGAATGAAAAAAAAAAAAAAATCAACACTTCCCGTCCTCCAAGAATACACCAGCACAGCACCCCTGACTGGTTTTGGAGCCATCCGTGAAAATTCGGCTACAATTCCTCCCTGGTTCAGATTCTGGCAGAAGACAGTACTGAACACAAGCGAAGTCGACTTTTAATTTCTGAAACAACCGAGGTTCTGGTATCATTGTGTCAGACGGCATATCCATAAGACACTGGTCCACTGTGGGTTGTACTAATAGCCACCTCGTCTAAGACGATAGATTGCTTTGATAGTACTACGAATTTCAAAAGAAGGTAGATTAAGCAGTGCATCTAGAGCATAGCCTGGCGTACTCTGAAAAGCTCCCCTGCAGCCAAGACAAGGCATTCTTTGGAGTTTGATGCAAAAGGCAGTCACATATTTACGCGAAACAACCGACGCATATGCGGATCATAGCCGTATAGATCCAGAGAATCTTTTTCGTTAATAAATCCCATGTCTTGCCGAAGCACTCTTACATTGCCAGAAAAGTAAGACCACCTTGACTGTCTTCGACACAACATGTTTTGACCAAGGATTACTCCTAAATATTTGGCTTCATTGGAGATTCGGATAGTGACGTCCTTCATTGGCTGAGTCAGACCGGTCAAGATTCTTCTTCTCGTAAAAATAAAGATCTCGGTTTTGAGAGGATTGTGACATTGTGTCCAATTCGTTGATGTTGGGTGTATTTCCTTGTTGATCACAGCTAAACCCATTTTGGATGCTTCTATCTTAATACGCGCGAACGCACCGGTGACAGCCCGCTGGTTTCTACCAATTATGTCGATACCGTCGGTACGATGTTAAAAAAGTTACACGACAGCGCGTCAGCTTGCCTAAATCCATTTTTGACATCAAAGGTCTCAGTAAGGTCTTTCCCACCATTGATCGAGCAACGACCATTTTCCACCGTCGTTCTGTACAGACGGAGGAGTTGGGCTCAAATGCCAAAACTAGACATGGCTCTGTATAGCTCGTCTATATTAATGCTGTGGTAGGCGGCCTTAACATCGATGAGTATCGAATCGGACTTCTGGAGTTTTTCCCAGGATCTGCCGAATTGTGAAAATTTGATCGGTTGTGGACTTTCCCTTCCTAAAACTGCACTGATAGAGGCCAAACAAGTTGTTGACGAAAGGTTTTAGGCATTCACACAATATGAAAGATCAGATCTTGAACGCGATGCTGAGGAGACTGATGCCTCTGTAGTTGGCCGAGTTGAGCCGGTCACCTTTCTTGGGGATCGAGCAAACGATGCTGAGATTCTATTCATAAGGGACATATACTCGACTGAATAGATAGTAGAAATGAGTTGATGATCTCTACCAACTTATCTCCAGCTGCTTTAAATAACTGAGCCGGTAAGCCGTCGGGTCCAGAAGCCTTGTTTTGGTAAAACCTCCATACATTGTCCTGGAGTAGAAGCTCTCAATATCTTTGATCGCGAGCTCCCCGTGCTCTTTCTTCTTCTTTTGGATGTTCTTCACGTCTCTTTTGTTCATAGAGCTCGCGAGCAGCCCTCATCCTTCATTGCACCGCCACTTTGTATGCCTCTTGTTTTGCTGCATTCTTCGTCGAACCAGGGGCTTTGTAGTGGAGGTCGGGTGAAATCCGGTATTTTGGCAGCTTTGCCTCTAATCTTCGGCACTTTATGCTGGCTGCATAGGAGTCGTAGAGAGATTTCGAGATACCCGTTCTACTAACGGTCTCTGGATTTTCACGTTCTGGCGGCCTCTGGATTTGGGTGACGAAAAAACAGCAGAGCATATACTTTGCCACTGTAACTGTCTTAGCAGAACATGTCTTCGTCATTTAGGTACCTATTTCGAAAAAGATGATATAGCTGCACGAGCTTTAACATGATGGAACCGAAATACGTCCATACGTCCATAGATGAAAGTAAACATCCAACTAAATTGTTACTAGAAATCAGACCTAAGCCCACTCGCAACCTGTTATTTTAGCTGTGTAGGGTGTACAAGGTTTGGTTGTTCATAAATATGATCATTTTATAGCGTTCTATGTTCAGCTCGTCTATTTCTGTGATGACTCAGTCGTAGGCTGCGAACCCACGATTTTGTGTTTTAAACATCAACACAAGTCTCTCTTAGATCTGGACGGAAGATATCTAGACCTGTCTGGACTTAACTGACCCCAATATACAGTTTCGCTAGACCGCAATGATAACTTTGCTGGTCGCACCCGGTGAACAGTTGGTGTCAGCCAAAAAATTAAGTCTGTTCCCAGAGTTCCCAGAGTTCCCAGAGTTGCAAATTTCTACGAAAATTGCTTAAATCCTGTTCTCTTACGCGGGGATCCCTGCGGATTTAACAAATTTTTGTCCGGTGAAGTACGGGAACAGACTCATATTATGCGACGTTTACTGACACCTGGGGCTTCATCTGATACTGTTCGAGATTTAACGCAATGTGTTGGCAGTAGGTGACTCAGAAAGTTCCCATATACAGCAGTCACCATTTCGGAGTACTCCCGGAAGATAGCAACCAGCAGCCACCCAGCATGAAAGCGAAAAGAATAAAAATCAAATTTTTCCAACCACTACGTCAAGAAGGAGGTTCTGACCCAAATTGAGCCTGAGTTCTGCTGCAATTTCAGGTTGTCAAGGTGTGTGTTGAATGGAGTTTACATTTTTACCTGCTCTTCGTTAAGGCAGATAAGTATAGAATTTTTGTTTGTGTCCTATCCATCATCCTTCTAGACTCCTTTCTTCTTTTTATTCATACTCTTTAAGAAATGAAAGGAAAACTGTTTTTTAACAGCCACCAGCACTGTTTTAAACTTCCGCATTATTTCACTCAAACTACCAGCAGTCCTTTCAGTCTTTCAGCCCTATGGTGACTCTGTGTTGCCTCCATGTTGAAAATTTAATTAAGCAGCACTACTGGATACAATGAGGCTTCAAAAAGCATCCTTTTAAACAGCATTAATTTTTTTTTAGGCTACACAGGTGAAATATCAGCAGGAATCGCTGGGGGAGCCCTCCTACTACTAGGCATTGTTTCCCTTGTTCTCTATCGTAATTGGCGCTATGAACAGGAACTGGATAGTTTGCTATGGAAAATCGATTTTCGTGAGGTACAAATGCACGAGAATGAAAAGGAAACCACTAGTCAAAAACAGACTCGGGTATGGTGACGATGATAAATTTCGAACAAAATTCGTTTATTCATTTCAATTGCAGTCCACTCATCCTCTCATAAGGACGAGTCAGGTTAGTTTAAGCTCAAATCCGGATGCAGATTTTCGTTATACAACCATATTCACTCCAATTGGCTTGTACAAGGGTCAATTGTATGCGATTAAGAAGGTCCGCAAGAAGTGTGTTGACATAACCCGAGAGATGAAAAAGGAACTCAAACTGGTAAGAGGGTTAGTCAAGGATCTTTTTTTTCTATTTATTTCTCCTCTTCTTCTTGTAGCTACGGGACACTCGTCATGACAACATTTGTGCATTTATTGGAGCCTGCACAGATCCACCGAATATCTGCATAATTACAGAGTACTGCACTCGTGGTAGTTTGAAAGTGAGTAGGGGTAGCAAAGGGATGTTTGTCATTCGACTTTGGCTTTTGTTTTCCTTTTGTAGGATATTCTGGAAAATGAGGACGTCAAGCTGGACAACATGTTTATTGCTTCAATGGTTGCTGATATAATCAGGGTATGAGTCCATTTTTTTTAGGACGAAGAGATTGGATGGATTAGGGATAGTTTACGATGGTTGCTAAACTGCCTCCATCCGGTGTGCTTCGCTCCAAATGTGTAACCCAAGTCACGCTGATAAATGGAACATTTATTATGGTCACTTTCACTTACGCAATCCCCCACGTCATTTCCTTCCTTACTAACCGCTTCCGTCTCCCCATTTAGGGTGTCATCTATTTACACGAGTCTCCCATTCGGCATCATGGCTCGTTGTGTACATCGAACTGCCTCATTGACTCTCGATGGGTGGTCAAATTAAGTGATTTCGGTTTGTTCGCCTTCAAGAAGGGTTTGGAGGACAGTTCCACCGACCTCCAGAGCATGTCGTCCAAATGTACAAGTAAGTGCGGGGGTAGTTAACTTTTGCTTAACCTTTTGAACCTATTTTACCCCGTAGAACTCCTCTATCGTGCTCCCGAATTGCTACGAAGTGGACCATCATCCCTTGTCGCCGGCACACAAAAAGGAGACTCCTATTCCTTTGGCATTGTTCTGTATGAAATCCATGTACGTCATGGACCATTTGGTGAGACTGGTCTCACGCCAATGCAGTGTCTGCATAAGGTGCTCCAAGTCCAGGACTACCTCTACCCATATCGCCCATCCTTACAACCACTTGAAACCTCATTCGATTGTGTTCGTGAGTGCCTGCGTGAATGCTGGAGTGAGCGACCCGACGAGAGGCCAGATTTCAAGATGATTCGCACCAAACTGCGCCCCCTACGTAAGGGCATGAAACCGAATATCTTCGATAACATGATGTCCATGATGGAAAAGTATGCGAATAATTTAGAGGCTTTGGTGGACGAACGCACCGATCAACTACAAGAAGAGAAGAAAAAGACTGAAGCGCTGCTGTTGGAGATGCTGCCACGTCCGGTGGCCGAACAACTGAAGAAGGGCAATAAAGTGGATCCGGAGAGCTATGAGCATGTTTCGATATATTTTAGTGATATTGTGGGATTCACAGCAATGTCGGCGGAGAGTACACCATTGCAGGTCGTCGACTTTCTGAATGACTTGTATACATGTTTCGATTCGATAATTGGACACTATGATGTGTATAAGGTGGAGACAATTGGTGATGCATATATGGTGGTAAGTTTGGGGTTAATTGGATTTTTTGTCGATGGCATGGGGATATTGGATTTCTTGGGAGATTTTCTGATATTACTGGAGGACGTTGATTAGATTTTTTTATTAGCCTTTGTTTATATTTATTTTGGGGTCTACTTGTACGAAATTAAACCTTTTTTTTTGGTGGGAAACCGGATGAACCTTTAATTAGTCGGTAAATTTGGATGGTAGTTGAATTGCAATCAAAATCTCGTGTACTTTGGAAGGCGTTTATTGTACTGTCGAGGAATAGGAGAAAGGAAGCACGTCGATAGTGAAAGTTTTTAAAGCAGCGAAATGATCGAGTTACAATGAAGATTGAGTGCTCTATAAAGCAGAGAGCCAAAAAATTTTTTTTTTCCATTTCATTTATTTGTTGATAAGAGCCTTGAGTTCGGAACGTAGAATCTGCGAAACTAAGGGTAAAGTACCGATACAGGTTTTTTTTTTTTTACCAAAAACCTGGTACCCCATCTGATAGAATAGTATAGGCCCATCCAACAGGAGGTGTAATTTTAAATTTCGCGCCATTGTTGAACTGTCAACATTCAACTGTCATTGCGATGACGTTTGATAAGTAAAAACTAGGGGGTTATTAAATATGGAACGATACACACTCGCACAACGTGTTAAAATAGTGAAAATTTACTACAAAAACGGTGAAAATATCGCGAAAACGTTTCGTAAAGTTCACGTTCAAGCTATAGTGAATTTAATCGATAAATTTGAACGTCTCGGACAGCTTAGTGATGTATAGACTCCAATTCGTGTTCGTCCGGTAGGGTTAGCTGAAAATATTCCCGCCGTAGCTGAAAGTGTGACTGGAAATTTAGGTGTGTCCATTTCGAGACGATCACAGGAGCCACCTATCCGCAACCACTTTGCACCTCATTTTGCATAAAAATCTTGGCCTACATGCTTGTAAGGTCCAGTTGACACAAGAATTGAAGCCAGTAGACCACGCACAATGCCGTACTTTTGCTGATTGGATGTTGTATTCTGAGTGATGAGTCTCATTTCCCAAGAGAAAACCTGCTCCGAAAACCCAAGAGAAATATTGGAAGAACCTTTCCATCCACAACGTGTGACAGTTTGGTGCGGTTTTTGGGCTGGCGGCGGTGTGATTGGGCCATTTTTTCGAAAATGACGCTGGGGTGACCGTTTCAGTGATTTTCGAAAATGATGCTGGTGTGACCGTGAGGATTGCGTTACTGAACGATTCTGATTGACTTTTTTTGCCTGAAATTGATGCTTTGGATGTGGACGACGTTTACTTTCAGCAGAACGGCACCACATGCAACACGACTGGTGAAATAATGGCTCCATTGTGTGACAAATTTTCTGGAAGTGTGACCTCATTCGACATTTTCCTTTGGGGCTATGTTAAAGATTAAAGTCTACGCCAATGCTCCAGAAACGATTCAAGCACTAAAAGAAAATATCAGAGCTGTTATTATCGAAATTCAGCCGCAATTATGCGAAAACGCGATGCAAAATTTCATCAAAAGAATGACCATTTGTAGGCAGAGCCGAGGCGGACATTTGGCAGGTATTGGTATTCCATTACTAACCTCAGAGTTTGTATTTTAAATTAAAAAAAAAAAAATATCACCACTTTTCATAAAAATTTTGCGGTTTTCTATTGGTTTAAAATGACACCTCTTGTTGGATGACCTTATATAATATAAAAGATACTCGTACTATGATGTAACTCAAATATAAAATTTAATAAAAATCTTTAGAGCCGTTTTCGAGAGAATTCGATTTCGCCGCAACTTGTGTACATACCGATCGAAGATATGAAGTTTGAAGACATACAGACAGACAGATAGACAGAATGGACAGACCACTTTTTTAGATTCTCTGTTATAGTATTGTCAAGTTTGATACAAATTTCGGAATCGCAAATTTTTAGGGAACCAATACTTGCTCTGTAGGTGGAAGTAAAAAAGTGAAAACGGTTTTTTGAACTTTTTTTTTTTTTTAATTGATAAAGTTGGGTCGTATGTTAATTCTCTCGCCTGCAATAATTTGCACGGCGTTCTTGTTTGTTTTCAGAATCTACATAGGGACTAACAAAAGTTCGTTTATTTGGTGTCAATTTAGTAGTTTTTGAGAAAAAAAAAGATGCATTTCCGTGGCTTATAATCTAACAATATTTATTTGTAAATTTCAGAACAATAGGTAGAAATGGATACGAGAAAGAGGAAAATTAGTGACGTAAGCTCGGTTGAAGTTCCACCGCCAACACAGACAGAAATTCGTTTTGCCATTCTCTTCGGATTTCTACGTCAACTCACGCCAATCCTGCACTTGTTACTATTTCAAAGTAGTTTCGAAGATTCCAGACTGGCCATTTTTCCTCGACCGACGATACAAATGTGGCCCTGGTGAAGGCTAAAATTGACAAAGATACCAGGATGACACAGGAGATGATAGCGGATGAACTGAGCCTGAATGCCACGGCTGTGTCACGAATTTAAAATTATCACCTGAAATATTTGAAGAAGTCAGCTCGATGGGTTCCAAAAATTTTGAATGGAGAGCAAAAAGAGGCTCGTGTTCGTTTTGCTCAATATTTCCTGGATAAGTTTGAAAATGGAGAGTCAAGCTGCTTCAATAAGATCATTTCAGGTGATGAATCTTAGTTTTACAAGCACCACACGGAAACCAAACAGCAGTCCATGGTATGGAGCCCAGAAGGTGTAAATCCTCTAGTAAAGGCTAAACGACAAAAGTCAGCGACAAAAGTTATGATGTCGATGTACTTCACCAGGGCGAAAATGGTCGCCGTCATCCCGTTTAAAACTGGTCAGACAGTCACTGCTAATTGGTATACTGAAATTTGCTTACCACAAGTTTTCCAAAATTTACTAGGACACCAACAAAAAGAGGAGCTGCGCCGCTACTTTTTGCACCACGACAATGCGCCTGCGCACACTGCTAGAAAAACCAACAACTTTCTTGCGTTCTCGGGCATCAATGAATTATGTGGAGAAATTAAAAAAAGATGAAGATTACATATCTCAAGTTAAAATTATTTTTGTGTTTTATTATTCAATCAACTAAGCGAACTTTTGTTAGTCCCTACGTATAATTGTATTTAAATTTGATCGACGATGAAAACAGTTTTCGAGAAACCTATTTTTTTCCAATAGAACTTTAGGTAAAACTGGGGTTCTTCGAGCTAAAGCCTGTACCAATTTATTCGACCACGACGTTTGATTAAAAAGCATCATTCACACCTGAATTGTTAAAGTTTATAATATATGCACACATGTATATCTCTTCCTTGCCACAAGTCAATATTGATTCGTCAATTCGAGATTCGCTATCGTTTCACATGCACAAACAAAAACAAAAATCGTTTTGACCGGAAATTTTTCGTCTTCCCCATCCTATCATGACATTTGGCTATCTATAAATATTCGGAGAGAAATTACCTAATAAACAAAGTACGGATATACGGCATCGATTTAGCCGTTCTTGAGTTACAAGGCTACAACGTGTAAAACCTAGCAATATCCACTTAATTTTATATTACTAGGGTTTCCAAAGACTGTAAGACACTGTTTCCGATGCATGAAATGCAAACAAGAGCGTCAAATCACTATGTAATAACCCTAGGACAGTAGATCTTCTAATGCCTGTTAGTTTAATGACGATTTAAGCAGAAAGTCCTGAAATTGTGTTGAAAGCACCTTGTGGACCTGAGCTATAAATATCTTAAAGTAGCCCCTCCAAAAAAAATACATTTAGCAGTTTATACCGAATGGAACTAATCAAATCTATTCGGATATCCGTATATCCAGATATTTTAAAGCCCAATTTGGAGCCTAATCTCCAATGAAGCTACAAGTAGGAATTTGTTGACAAACGTTGAGCGATAGAATCGAAAACGTTAATTTCATCTACGAGTATTGTTTTAATGTGTAGCTATTCGTAAATAATTAATTTATGTATTAATCTCTCCAACTCGCCACTAGGTCTCTGGCCTTCCCATTCGCAATGGTGACCTGCATGCTGCTGAAATAGCCACCATGTCACTGCATCTCCTCGATGCAGTTACCGAATTTAAAATACGGCATCGTCCCACCAATAAACTTCTCCTCCGCGTAGGCATTCACACCGGACCTGTTTGTGCTGGTGTTGTGGGTTTGAAAATGCCACGATACTGCTTGTTTGGTGACACAGTAAACACTGCATCTCGTATGGAATCCACGGGAGTACCCTTGAAAATCCATTGCAGCTATCAGTGTAAACTGCTACTCGACAAGCTGGGTGGTTATCACTATCAGGTAAGCAAAACATTTATAAAACGGTTTCCTGATTTAAAATTCCATTCCCCCACAGGAGCGTGGTATCATCTCAATGAAGGGCAAAGGTGATCAACGTACATACTGGCTACTCGGTGAGGATGAAGAAGCTCGCATAAAACGTACTTACGAACGTTCACAAAGACGAGGCTCAAGAGCCTTAAATAAATATATTCAGGGTACAATTAAACAAAACCATGCAAACGACCTAGCAGCGGGAATACGCAGTTCATTGAAAAATAAAAATATTCCACGAAATTCGCTGACACGTTCCTCGAGCCTGGAATCACCAAAGAAATTGCGTTTCGCTACGGGTACACTGTTAGAGCATCATCGGTATCATAGGTAGTTATGATTTAAATTTAAGAGAAGACGGCCTCCCCCAAGTTGGCTGTTTCAGGAATTGGTCTCATTTTTCTGCAAAATTGCAAATTTCATAAGAGTTTTGTATAATTTGAATTGGGAAAATATGACCGCTGTGGGGAGGAAGAATTTACATAAAGTAAACAGAGTTGTTAAAGAGGTTTTAAAAAAAAGTTTAATATTTTTTCCAGTGATGAAGCACTCCTTGAGGTGATATCGGATTCTACTTCAAGTCCTCGTAAATGGAGTGGCACTTCTATACAACCATTAGGATATGAGGATACAACATTATCCTGTCCAGAAATTGAAGACTTTCATACGTTTAATAGGAACAGAAGGCCAAGTTCATATCCTACGGCTACTACGCCTTTACTGATGAATCATATCGCGTGAATGATTTTTTTTTTTAAAGAATTCTTTTACAAATAAAAAATGGCGTTTGGTGGTTGTTCACATTTGAATTCAGATTTGAGGTGACAAACTATACCTAGATCAATTAAAAATACTAATGTTAAAAACCTAAGAGAGAATATTATATTCCTTCCAACTGAATGTCCTGCCAGTTTAATTGTTACTTAAAAAATAAATAAAACACTGCCAATGTGTTCCAAATAAATTAAAACTAATTTATGAATATCAGAATGAAAATATTCTATTAATAAGAAGAAAATAGTGATTTAATAATCTAGTCACTGTAGAAGTTTTTAATATTTAGTCGATGTATGTAAACGAATTAAATAATTATTATTATAATTAAGTTTAAAGAAAAAATCTAATCTCTCTGGCTGATTTATTGATTTTATTTAATATTACTTTTTTTTCAAGAAGAGAGACATGAAAATAATAAGCATAAATATTTTTATGGTGAAGATCTGGAAAGGCTCGTGTAGAAAGTATATATTAAAAAATTATTAACTACTTGCTTAAATGTTTTTCTGTTTGTATTGTGTTCAAAGTATTTTATTAGTACATATTAAAATTATTATAACAATTTATTATTGTAATTTTTTTTATGAATAATTTAATTTTTATGAAAGGAAGATATATATTAACTATTAAATGTTGTTGATAAAAATACTGTATTTAATTTGTTTAGTCTTTTATTGGAGATTTTAAATTTAGGATGATATTTTGATGTGATTTTAGCGGCTTCTTCTAGGAAACATGCAATCATAAACGCCACAACTGATGTACTATGTTGTACACGACCTGGTTTGACGAAGAATGCGGGCAAGTGCATGCATCAAAAGACGAAGAGCATTATTGTCCATTCGCTCGATATGGCCGAGCCAGGTAATCAGTGTGTTTTAGCTTTTCGGACTACATCCACATCTTGATACAGTTCATAGAGTTCGCAGTTGTATCTTCTTCTCCATTCACCGTCCTCATATGGGATCGAATATTCGACAAAGGATTTTTCTCTCGAAAGTATTCTAAATTTGCTCTGTTTTCCTGCTTATCGTCCAGCACTCGGAACCATAGAGCAGGACTGGCAGGATCAAAGTTTTGTAGAGCACGCATTCCGTCTTCCGAGTTAGGAGTATTGAACTCAGTTGTTTCGCCAAACCGAAGTAGCAGCGGTTTCCTTGGGTTAGTGCTGATCGAAACTCCACTAAGTTCACTAAGGTGTCGTTCGTGAAGTTGATGTTTACTCCGAGGTAGGTAAAGTCCTTAACAACTTCAAAGTTACTGTTGTCAACAGTGACGTTTTGTTTTAGGCGGTGAACAGATTGTGCTTTATTTGTTGACAACATATACTTGGTTTTGTCCTCCTTTACATCAAAGCTAGCTCGTTTCGCCTGCTCTTCAATTGCCGTAAAAGCGTCTATGATGACACGCTGTGAGCGGCCGACGATGTCGATGTCGTCTGCGTATCCCAGCAGCTGGCCGTATTTCTTGGAGATAGTGCCTTCCGTGTTGACGCCTGTTCTGTGCACTATCTGTTCCAGCGCTAGATTGAAGTAATCACATGATGGCGCATCTCCTTGCCGAAATCCGGTACATGTTTGGAATAGTTCAAAAGATTGTGAGTCTCGACTTGAAATTCGCTGGTCTTTTCCAGAATTTGTTTTAATGTGAAAAATCGTCGATCTACCGGGTCGGAAGCCACACTGGTATGTGCCGATGAGTGTGTTGCAGAAATACTTTACATATTACGTCAGATAGGATCTTATACGCGACATTTAGCAGGGATATACCTCTGTAGTTCTTGGAGGACATAGGATCGCCTTTTTTTGTAGATGGGGCATGTGGAACTTATTATTCAGTCATACTTTGTTGATAAGTTGGTGCATGCAAACTACCAAAACATCACCACCGTATTTGAAAAGCTCTACAGACAGCCCCTCAGAGCCGGCGGCCTTGTTATTCTTCAGCTTTTTGATAGCTATGCCGACCTCTTTTATACTTGGAGGGGAGATCGTTTCTTCGTTAACTGGATGCGGGTGTTCTTCTTCCCCTACCACTATCTCTACATGATGCCCTGGAAATGCTGCTTGAAGACATCTACTATTCCCTGTGCTTCGGTTACTACGTTTCCTTCACTATTTCGAAGAGCCTGCGTCCCGGGCTTAAAGACAGTTGCCAGTTGCTTGACTTCCCTGTAGAACATCCGGATGTTGTTTCTATCGCGGAACTCTTCGATATCCTTGAGCTGGGAGACTGAATATGCCCTTTTCTTCCTGCACAGGGTCTTCCTCTCCGGTCCGATACTCTCCATCGCTGTTCTTGTTTTGCACTGTAACGTTTGCTTGTGTGGATTCTCTGTCAGCTTTTTCCGGCGTATGCACTCCTCATCATACCACTGGTTATTTTTGGGCGGTGGCTAGTATCCAACGGTGGTCTCGGCTACCTCTTTGATGATGTCGCGATACTGGTTTCACAGATTACTTGCGGATGGTGAACGAACAATACAGAGTCTCTCGCTCAGGCGGTCTCTGTAGTCTCTGTCTTCTCCATGCTTGCTAAGACGTCCAACGCTAAACTTCTTTTTCTGGGCGGTTCGCAGCTTTTTCTCATTGGACAGTCGAGCTCTGAATTTGTTTATATTATACAACTCACAAATTAGTTTTATTGGACAGCCTAATGACAGTTATTCCAAAATTTTCCTTTTTTCTTCTAAAGTAAGTCTTTTTTCCTCTGACGTACGAGTATCCACGGCTTGTGACATTTCCACTTTGTACGAGTATCACATAAGTTAAATTTCAAAAATACAAATTTCCACTGCAACTGCGCTTACGACACTTTCTGCTCAAATGATCATTTCAACGGCAACGCCTGCTTATAAAGTATGTCGACAAATACAGCTGCGTTAAAAAGTGCAAATACCAAATTTACATAAAGCTATTTTGTTTTATCAAGAATTATGTATTTCCCGAATGCAGAACTTGTAAAGGGGTCCAAAAATTCAGTCAGGATTTGAATTTTGCGCCATTTGTGCGGTAAAGTGTTGCCAACAAAAAAAAGACAACGTGACAGCTGACAGTTCAGGGTTATTAAAAATAGAGTGCTGCACGAAAGAAGAACGCGTTTTCATTGCTGAGCGATATTTTAAAAATAATGAAGGTTTGGCAGCTTCAGTTCGCAATTTTCGTACAAAATATGGTCGGAATAGTGATTTAACTTCATCAACTGTGAAGAGATTAATTCAAAAATTCAGGGAGACTGGATCAATTAGTGATCTTAGATACTCTGGCCGCCCTTCAACATAAAACATCGAAGCAGTTCGTGAGAGTGTTGTTGAGAGCCCAGTGGTCAAGAATTGGACATTTCGAGAAGCTCTCTGCAGCGTATTCTCACGAAAGATTTGCATCTTTATGCATACAAAGTGCAATTGACAGCGAAAAGAGTTCGTTGAATGGATTATGGAACAACAACAAGTGGATGTTGATTTTTCAAACAAAATCATCTTCAGCGATGAGGCTCATTTTCATCTTGATGGCTTTGTTAATCGTCAAAATTGTCGAATTTGGGGTTTAGAAAATCCGCGAGTGATTGGTGAGAAACAAATGCATATAACAGCGTGTCACTCTTCGGTGAGGATTTTGGGCTGGAGGCATCATTGGACCATTCTTCTTTGCAAATGCGGCTGGTTAAGTATAACAGTTAATGGTGCTCGCTATCGCGACATGATAATCCGATTTTTTGTACCTGCATTGCAAGATATGGATGTGGACGCCATGTGGTTTCAACACAGGGTGCCCCATGCCACACAGCCCGAGAAACAGTTCAATTACTGCATGAGTCATTTTCTAGTCGTGTAATTTCCGCCGAATTAGCCGCCCAGGTCATGCGATTTAACGTCGTTTTTTGGGTTTTTTTCAATTCTAAGGTTTATGACAACAAGCCCACGACCACCCACGCCTTCTTCATTTTTCATTTAATTTCATTTAATTTTTAATTAGAGGTATGTACATTAAGATTTCTAATCTTTCTTTGTACTTAGTACTTTAACTTGAAGTGGTGGCCACGGTGTAGTTGGTAGTGTGTTCGCTTATGACCCGAACTGTGCAGGTTCGAGCCCGGACGGGAGATAGCAATCACAGCCACCCGAACATAAAAGAGAATCAAATAAAATCTAAGTTTCTCCAACCACTACACCAAAAAGGAATTTCTGCCTGGTAGTACAATGGACATAGCAAAATGGAGTCTAAGTGCTCCGGGATTTGGAAATTTCCTTAAAAAAAAAAAAAATAACTAACTTGAAGGAGAAAATTGAGCGTTATATCAACGAAGTTCTGTGACATTTATACATAACGGTTATAGAAAATTTCGACAAAAACATACCCGATATGCTATTCCATACATAACCCTATACAGGGCTCGCATCGCGTAAGACGACGATCGTCTGACGACGTAGTTTCGACGATTGTATTGCTTTGTGTAACACTAAAATAATTGAATCGTTTGGACGACGTCGTTTTGGACGATTCACTAATGCTTCGTATAACTTATTAAACTGTCAAATACCGACGATTGAACGATTGCGATTGAACGATTGCTATTAGACAATCTATTGGACAACAATATTGTTTTAAACTTCGTGGTTGATTGTTTAGTTTTGTTGGTTACATTTTAAATAAAAATCATAAAAATAGTAGCAAATACAAAAAAAAAATGCGTCGGCATTACAATTTGTTGTTTTTCGATGACGAAGAAAGTGAAAATTCGGTCGGACTATTGCGAATGCGAAGGACGCTTAGAGATGCATCGGACTCTCTTTCACTTCTAACGAAAAAGTAAAAATATTATAAACTATTTTTAAACAATAAACTTGCTGAACCCGATTTTGCATTTTAGTTTTATTCAACGTTTTCGCTTATCAAAAGAGGCGTTCGTACTAGTGTTGGAAACTGTTAACCCAAGGAGCGGCTCGCGGTCAACATACATTTCACCAATTTTAAGACTTGGTGCTACCTTAGAGGTCCTAGCTGGATGTTGCTACCAATGGTTGACTGGTAACGGACTTTGGTATTTCTGTTGGACAAAGTACCCTTTCAGAGATAGTTTGCGAGACTATAAAAGCGTGGAACAAAAGCTCTGTCCAATCTGGATTACATGGGATATGGACAACGAAATAGGAAAGGAAGAGACAAAGCAGTGGTTTTATCAGAAATATGCAATCCCACGAAGTAAGTATAAATATCCATATTTTCGGTTCTTCGAATTATACTAGTGATTTTATTTCCATAGTTATCGGATGCGTAGATGGTACCCACTTATATTTTCAAAGACCGCGAGAAAATGACGACATTTTCTTCAATAGAAAGGGAAGACACAGCTTAAATGCCATGATTGTGAGTATTATTTTAAAACCGGTAAAATCCGTTTATAGAATTGTATTATTTAAGATGTGCGACCATAAAATGCGTATAACTGCAATAAATGCTAGATACGCTGGATCCGCACATGACTCGTTGGTTTGGAAGCATTCCAACGAAAGAGCTTTTTCGTTAGAAGCTTCAACGAACGCAACCATAATTATTGGCTTTTGGGTAAGTATGCAAACAATGTTATCCTTATGTAATCTTCACATATAACAATGTAGGTGACAGTGGATATCCTCTTGAGCCTTGGTTGCTCACACTCTATAGAGCATCTAATAACCCAGCTAAGATACACTTCAATCATATTCATTCTAAGGCAAGAAACTTAGTAGAAAGATGTATTGGAATTTATAAAGGTATAACCAATAGCCGTTGTCTTCCCAAATGTATTTTTGACTGTTCGTACCATAGGTCGATGGAGAATCTTAATGGAGGAAAGGAAGAGCAGGTACCATCCTAGCAAGGTTGCTATTTTTGCTTACGTTTGCGCCGCACTGCACATCATATGTATCTTCTACAATATGGACAACAATATTGCAGACACCGAATCCAGCGATGACCATTCGTTGGAAAATGCAACTGGAAATAGAGATATTTCCAATAACCACATGAAGGAGTTTGCAAAAAGAATTAGAAATTCAATAAAAGAATCGCTGTTCGAATAATTTTTGAACAAAAAAAAAAAAAATTTCCTTCATTATCCATTTTGATTTGAAATAAATCGGAACAAAACAACGAATTTGAACAGTGACAGCGTAAATGTCATTTTCGATATGAATTTAATGTGTTTAGTAGTTCTCAAATTGTTTCTCAAACTGTCTACAGTTTAAACGATGGACGACACGACGGGACGATGCGAGTGTAGTGTTACACGAAGCAAACTTTTGACAACGTCGTTTAATACAATCGTTTGGACGATGATCGTCCTAAAAGTTACGCGATGAGAGCCCAGTATACTTTACGAACCAATAAAACATTTACAATTTTTAATTAAAAACCTGTGTTTCTATCAAAATTACTTCCTGCGTGAATTTTGGGAGAGCCTTTAGTAGTCAACTGCTTTAATTTTCGCTTGTGAATCTTTATGTTCACTAGCAACTAAACGAGCTACATAGACTGTGCTTCTTAGCGCAGTAGTTTTTTAACTAGTTCTCGGCGTAAGAGAACTGCTTCTGGAGTTTTGTTCGTTTAGCAATAAGTGGATCCCCCAGAATCCATACGACCTACTTCCGAAGAGGATGGCTTTACCAATTTACCTGGTTTACCACCTGGGGTATTTAAATCTTTTGTTTTGTTCATTACCTTTTTTTTTGTTACTGAATTTTTTCTAGTGGGTAGTACAGTAATCCCTACAAGCAAACGCCCTATCAAGAGGACCGGGTCATTTGTTTTGCTTTTGTACTAGTTTTCGTCTCCGTTTTGAATAAATAAATAAATTTTTTTTTATACTTTTCCTACTATCAAAATAAAAATTAAAATAAAACAACATTTTATTAACAATTAAATTTATTGTTTCTCTTGATTCGGTAAAAATTTAACATTAATATTTATTTTTCTATATTTTTTCTACAACACTTGGTTTATAAATATTTTCAACTTTTATGTGTGAATTTTTAATACAATTGTGTTTGGTGAGTTTATTGTTATATATAAACTATAGGTGTATGTATATATATATATATTTTTTTTGTAAATAACATCTGCTCTAAGTACATAAATATTTTGTTTTATGTTGTCTACATTTTGAGTACAAATCTAATTTGTGTTAAATTTTTCTTAAAGAAAACAATTTTTCATGAAAGTGATATATGATATTTATTTATTTATTTTTTGTTCCATTTAGTGAAGGCTTATTAGCGAAATAGGCTTTAAGCATTTTGATTTTTCTTTTAATATTTTTGCTGTTATTATTATTTAATTTTTAAATGTAAGCGCGTGTTGCATTTAAAGCTGATCATTCCAAAAAATTGAATATATCTTGTTGTCTTCATTACAAAGGCATTTCATTTTGTTTTTTCATTACTAATTTCTTTTTTTGCAACTTTAAGTTGCAATAACAATTAAATTTTGAAAATTACTCATATTGCCAAAATAAAGGCGCATTTTTTCATTTAGAAAAAAATCTTAAAAATATTTATTGTGCCGAATTGTCTCTTATACAAATTTAACAATATTTTTCAACAATTAATTTCAAACTTTAACCTTTCCATAACCAATAAAACTTATTTGTCTACATGCTTGAGTATTAAAAATAGTATTGCTAAAGATTATAATCCTATACAATAGGAATTGGAAGTTCAGGTAAATATGTATAGATACAGTTAAATTAATTCGAGAGGTAGAAAAATTTTAAATTTAGTATAATAAACAATATTTAAAATTGGAGCAAAAGCAGCGCTGCATCATACATTAGAGTAGTGATTTAGACCATCCTATTAGCATTGCTTAAAGAATCATGTAACTCTTATGAACTGATAAATCAAGTTCTAAATATAAATCACCAACAAAGTTAATGCATAATAATTTTGAAAATACCACCCTCATCAACCAAAAGTTTGTTGAACATTTCAAGGGGTTTAAAATTTAAGACTAAGGAACTTATTTATTAAAATATTGATTCTAATAATTTCAACGATTTAAATTTTAAAAGCAAAACTTAGGAAACGTTCTTGGTTTTCGTTCAATTTTGAATTATCCTCGTAACATTTTCATACAAAATATTTGTTTTATACATACTACGTTTTTAAAACGTATAAAAAACATTTTTTTTTTTAAATTTAAATTAATTGATCTTTTATTAAATTCTTAACCCCGTAGGCATCTACAGTAACAACTTTTTTGTATATGTAATTGATAAACGCTTTAGGACGCATAGTTTCTTAATTGTATTAATTTTATTTTAACATTTTGCTCTTATTGCCAATTATTTAAAGAACTTAAAAAATGTCGAAGAATTCGATCATCCCATCTAAATTTTTGAACAAATTAAATTTGACTGTATTCAGTGGCCCCTAGTAATAGAAATACTCAAAGTAACAGTTAGTTAGGTGATAGTTAGTTGTATTTAAAATTTTGTACTAATAAAAGCAGAAGTCAAACTCAAAATAGTTAGTGAGCGCATTCGGCAACATGGTGCTACGGCATAGCAACCAATCAGAATACGCGTAACAGCGTACCACAAAATTGCGGCGAAATGATAGCAGGAAAATCTCTGCGACGATTCGTAGGAAGTCAAAAATAATCTGCAGTTGGTAACCTCAGCTGTTCTTAGTGTATCAAGATACAGGAAGATGATTTTGCAACATGTTGCTGCCAAACAGCCCCATTGTGATTCATTTTCACATTTTCGGTAATATAGACTTGCACAGCTGACTTTTGACAGATTGAAGAAATTCAATTCAGATTTCAGACTAAAAATTGAACGCGTTTCGCATTCGACGCGTTTCTAGCACTCTACTAGAATGTAGAAAAAAGACTTTTTCTACCAGGATGACAGGGCCGTCAAAACATCCCGCTACTAGCTCTAGTGGGGAAATGTGGAGGGGATATAGCAACAAATATTCTCGCACTTAGCTAGATAAGAACAAGGGAAAAACGTCATCTGTCAATACAATCCATTAGCGATAGGGCCTTCGAATGAAAGTCTTAAATAATCGATATTTAAAATAAAAAACTATCGTTTACTATCGATAATTATTTATACATCCAGTAAATGCTCGAAATTATTTGTTTCTAAATTAAAATTTTCTAGTATTAGTCTACCATTTACTAAGCCCTCCATTACAGATCAATAGAATTTGATTAAATTTAGTCTTAGAATGAAAAATCGATTCGATATTATATAATTCGATAGAATGAAAAATCGATCATCGGAAAGAATTATCGATTGAATCTTTCCATAATTATATTGTTGATGTGTTGTAGTTGACTGTGATTTAATCAACAAATTCTGCCTGAAATTTTAGTGACTTGTACAAAATGTCGAAATCAGTTAGGAAAAAATCTTAATTTCGCTTCGGAATTTTATTCTAAAACTAGTTTGTAATTTGTAAAGTTTTAATTTTTAAAACGTTAGTGTCTAGTTAATATTTTACACGCCTTATGACTGTATTTTGTTGGTTAAGCTGGATTTTATTAAAATGTTACATTAAAACAATCGAATGCTGTCGATAATTATCGAAAATTAACCGATAGTTGCCCACCTATAGTAAGTCTAGCGAGTTTCCAGCTATCAGCTGTTGTAAGGCCAAAAGGCCGTGCCAAAGGCCAAAAGGCGTGTGCATTCGGTAACTACGGTATAGCACTATGTTGCTGAACGCGCCCATTTTACGCATTCAATCATATAATCTCTCTGTGCTTTAATTTTCGTTTAATTTAAATCCCATTTACAGGCGGGCGAAACACACCTAAACTGTTTTATAATTTAGGAGTGACATGTGATTTGAGTGAGTTTAAATTCATTTATTTCTAAGGGCCAATACTTTTCACAGATTCAGGCCTACCAAATGCTAATTAAAATATTGCGTTCACAAAATGAACCATCAAATCCTAACTGAAGATTGGAAGGTATTGGGGAAGGAAGAATATAGTAAATCAATGGGCCAAGAAACCATAATTACAAATGTTGAACTTAGATAATATGGTGCTGTTTTCATCTTGGGGTATTAAGCTTCCAGTCTCTCAAAATTGTAAGGGTACGGCCTGGAAGATATAATCTTTACAGCATAAAATGAAAACAAAAAATCCGTACATATATTCGGAAAGTCATATAACAAACCCAAAGAATCAACTACAAAGAGCCGATGAAAATAAAAATTCAGCACCAATACTTTGATAAAAATCTTTTTTTCGTACAGTTTCGAAAGGTACCTCTTAATCAAAAGTAAGCTCTCTCACAAATTTAAAAAATCCATTGTGGGTATTTTCGAAGCTCACATCAGCTCTAACTTTTCCAGTTGTTCTAGAAATAAGCCAAAACTGCATCTACGTGTGTACATATTTCCGTATATAGGAGGATGCCAGAGCTAGGCAAATTGTAATCGATTACATGATTACAAAACGTAATCTTTACGTTTCATAAATTACAATTACTTATTACAATACCGAAATTGCATACAAAGTAATCGGTAATCATAGAGGATTACAGTTATTGTAATTTGTAATAGTAATCGTAATCAATTACAATAAAATTACATTTCAGTTTCAAGAGAATGTATGTGTTATAGATTGTGGGGGAAAATTCAGTGTGGAGCAGGTGGTTCCTGTTTTGAAGGGTGTGGGTGGACCTTATTAGGATACGTGAATGAAAATGGAATTTGTTGATATTTCCTCCATGTAATTATCAATGTAATCAAAAATATCGGATGCACGTAAACTTGATTACCGAGTAATTTGATTACCTTGTAGTTTCAATTAATATAATCGTTTGAGCATTGATTACTTTAGTAATTGATTAAGCTCATAACTTCCGGGCCACTATCCCATCTAGACTAGACTGGGATGGAGTCGTGACCCCGGACAAAGAATCCATACATTTCTACACGGATGGTTCGAAGATAATCGATGGGGTGGATGGCGGGGTTTTCTCCGACAGGCTAAACGTTAGAATTTCTCCCAGATCACTGAAGCATTTTCCAGGCGGAAATAATGGCAATCATAGAAACTCTGTCTTGGCTGAAATGGAATATCTGCTAAGGATATTAGCATCTTCATTGACAGTCAAGCCGCTATAAAAACTCTGGAACCGATCTCCTCCACATCAAAGGTCACTTTAGATTGCCGCTCGTCTTGGGTGCCGGGGCATAGGAATATTCCATGGAACCGCAAGGCTGATGATCTTGCCAGGCAGGGCACAAATTTACAGATTCTACCGGAAAAGGAGAATCTCGGCATGTTTCTCGCTACATGTAAGCAATTGCTGAAGCTGAACGCTATACAATTTCAGGTGGGAGACTGGCATTAAGTGACATGTCACTTGACAGATTTGGCCTCAGCTGAACCAAAAAAGCTCGAAGAGGTTAGTCTCCCTTAGTAGGAAGCATATCAGCGTAACAATTGATATCATAACGGGACACTGTCTCATTGGAAGGCACGCCAAAAGGCTTGACCTATTCTCTAACGACTTCTGTAGAAGTTGTAGGTACGAGAAGGAGGAGGAGATATATATCCAAATGCCTAGAGAAACTGAGCTATCTGAAGTAATCCTGCATCGGGTAATAAAATTCATTTTATTACAGCACCCACAATGGTTTTCAGAACTCGGCACCTCTGGTCCGAAGGCAGTTGAAAACAGAGGAGGAAAGAGCTAAGAATTCCCAAAATTAAAACAAGCCACATTTCTTTTCGAAAGCTATAACTAGAAGAGTTTAGGACTGTCATAGTACCTAAAGATTCTGCAATGTAGGGAGGTAGTTGAATATTCTAATCCTATCAGATGGTTGAAGGGTTTATAAAGGAATTAGAGCTGAAGGAGTTGCTGCAATGTCAAAGTAGATTCGGTTAGTTTCATGCACAATTTTCTATTAGGCGAATGAAGCCACCACTACTTGGCTCAAAATCGAATTTGCTTTCTGCTGAAACCACCTTTCGTCCTTGTAGTCATTTGAAAAAGGTTGATTAATAAATTTGAAGGTATTAGAGATTTTTTCTAAGCATCGTCCTTAAGAGGAGAACCAAGTCTAAAGCTCCCTTGGTATCGTCAAGAAGTATGTTTTGTAGAAGAGGATCTTAACCAACTATATAGGTGTATACATTTGGAGGCAGCTGCAGTCTTGAAAAAATAAAATAAAAAATTCAATACTTTGACTGTACCAGACTCAAAAGTAGGAAGAAAAAATGTCACAGCATAGCTGAGCGTACCTATAGCTAAACTATCACAGCTAGCGTCAGCATTCCACGAAAAGAATACTCGGAGATACGAGTACTCATACATAAACTATGTAACTCTCGAGAAGACGCCACGATGGTGATGAAAAAATTCCAATGAAACATTCTATGATTACATTTTTAACAATTGACATCCAGTGTCATCAAGTGCGTTTAATAGCACCAAGGTACTGATTGTGTACTGTTTTATATATAAAATCTAACAAAATTTAATACCATAATATATTTTCTCTTAGTATCTAATCTCACAATGAAGATATGCACTAATTAGTGTTTTTTTTTTTTTTTGTTTTTGTTTTACAAAAATAATTTGATTATCTTCAGGACTACATGTACTCCGCAAAGAGCCAAGAAAGATACTTTTTCACTAATGCAATGGCAACACTGAGAGAGAGAGAGAAAGAGAGAGAGAGAGAGAGCGATAGAGAGAGGAGACTATATGCGTATTAAATTCGAAAAAATTGTTACACATTCAAGAATTTTTCGAAAAATTCCTCTAAATAGTTTTTTTTTTTTTTTAAATTCCAAGGACCAAATTCCACCGAGGAAAAGAAGGAGGGACCTGGAGATCTGTTCGGGTTTCATCTTGACTTTTTCGCCACCTGACTTGCTGTCCTAAAAAAAAAATTCTCTCAATAATTAGTAGAACTACTAGTATTCTCTAAGTACTAACCTCCTTATACCATGCCTAGGACTAACCGGTGGAGTGTGCACTGGTGTTGGTGGGGCTGAACCGCCTGAAGATCCTCGCGATGATAAGGACCAGGTTGATGTGTTCTTTGGTGCTGAACAACCTAGGTATATGGCTGATCCTTGATCATCTTGGTCTAAGTCCACTCGTGATCCACGGACGGATGATGGTACTGATCCTATAAAAAAAAAAATACAAAGAGAGAACACAAATCATCCGATTAGAACGAGAAAAGACACTTTGGGGGGAATGTTAAATGAAACTGGCCTACCTGTATATGAATGCAGGCCAGCTGGACTACTACGTGGTCTAATACCCATACCACTGACCGTGCTTGCACTCCGTTGCAAATGATTGTTGCCACCACCACCACCGGTACTGGCTGCACCACCACCTCCAGTGTTGACTGCTGAAGTTCCCCTCGACCGTTCGCCTTTTGCACTCTGTGATGTTCGTTTGACGGATGTTGCTGGTGTTGCTGGTGTAGATGTGGTTGTATCGGCTTCTTCATCTTCGGGTATTTTTTGTTCACCAATTGAACGGCGCTGACCACCAGAATGTTTAGGTGACGTGGGGCATGACTGTGCTGTGGTGGGACCTGTCGCTGGTTGGCTAGCTTGTGGGCGCAACCGTGATCGTTGCGATGATGTGCTCGGCCTACGGCGGAATAGGCCTTTCGTTGGGTCCATATTGCAAACGCCTATGAAGGGAGATTTTTGTGTTGAATTTAAGAAGCTCTTCGAAACCAAAAGGGTGATTCAATGAATGTTAAGACTGTCGAAGTGAATTAATGTTGTGTATGAATTATTTTTAGGAGACATCGCTATCCAATGGCATGCATGATTTTGTTTTAAGGATGCTAAGGGTTTTTTTTTTAAATCTGTTCCGCTGGCTAAGAAAGTCACATAGAAGCGGGGTCGAAGAAGTTAACGAGAAGATATTTATTTACGTTTTCCGAGAGCTAAAACATAGAAATACCATTAGTATTATTCTCTATCGACTGATAGAGTAGATTGTGCCATAGGTCTGGAGCCTTAAGTAAAAATAAAGCGAAATCAACAATCTATTGACAAATGTACAAGCAGTTAGAAGATGTAAGATAGAACCTTCAACGTTTTTTTTTTTTTTTTGTAATTTTTAGTAAATTTTTAGCGGTCACGTAAGTATTTTGAAATTGACCAATCAGAGCAAGTAGCTAGTGCTGAATAATCCTAGTTGACAGTTGTTTGTTGATAGTTCATATTTGCATGTTGCCCATTTCTCTGGTGCTATTGGAAAGCCACTTTCATGTAACTTCCGATCACCATCAGGGTGACCCCTATACCGCTCTACAAACCAAAGAAGGGGGACTAGGGGATGGCTAAGACTTGTTGATGCACAGCAAAAAGCGTCTAAATAAGAGTAATTAGGATCAGGCTCGCACTTTTGTACATACCAAGTCGCTATAAAATGTCGAATATAATTTTCATTCCAAAAGTGGACAAAAAAGACACTACTAATCCAAAGTGCGTAGAATCTACGCATTATAATACCAAACGAAAAGTGCTGGTACCTTTACATTACACCGCCGTCGGCATGCGTGCTGGGCGGGAAGATCCATAAAGAACGCTCTATACTCAAATTCTATAGACTACTAGAAGTTAAAAAAACTGCCTTCTGCGCCCTCAAAATGCGCATGAACTCGGTTCAAAGTTTTGGCAAAAAGGAGCTTTAAAGTTGACGTGTGATTTAGTATGAGAAGAACTGCTGAAATACTAGTGAAACAGAGGCCTATACAATACCTATAGGCACTCTGAACAGTCATGGATATAGAACTCAAAACCTCGAGGTAATGAATTCAGCTAAAATTATTTTGGAAGTAGGTAGGTAGGTAGGTAGGATAATAAAGAAATCAAGAAGCTGGTAAAGGTATGAGCCAAGAAAGTTTAATAAGGAATTTTAACCGAAAAAGTTCGAAGGATCTCATTTTTCTTTACAGAATATTGCAAACACAAAAACTCCTAAAAGCAAAGATACTTGCAGATTCTACAGCAAATCAAAGCAGCTCTGAGCTACTTTCTAAGACCATTCTGGGTCCTGAAACCACGATTATATTGGAGGAAGTGCTCAATAGATCATTTTCATTGCATGTAACAGCGAATGAAATCGGATGATTCCAGATGAAATCAACGATGGAGTGTACTGTTCCAGTCAAGTTAAACTTCTTGGTGCATTTAACATTTCTCAGAGGGGCAGCTTGTTCCACAATTGATTATTGTTTTGTACGAGGAATATGACTTGAAAGCGTGGTAGACTTAGTGGTTAAACAACTGACCTTCTCCGATCACCTAACGTTAATTGTTCTAGTAGAGCTAGCGATACCATTGGAAGCAACCAGCCATCCTACTGACATATAGATCCAACCTTCACCTCATGCTCAACTCAACTAGCATCAACGACATACATATGTAACTTGTGGCACTAAGAAACTAATATCCTGCATCGTATGTTGAAAATGATGCGCTAGATCATACGATCTCAGTTCAAGAAGTAAGTTAAATAAGGCGCACTATTTGATTATTGAGTTCCAAGCTGGCTTTAGAAAGGAGTACTCAACGGTAGAGCACATTTTTACACTTACAACTATCGCAAAACCATATAAGGTTGTATGAATTCTTTGTTGATTTTAGAGCCGGTTTCGACTCAATTAATAGAAATGCCCTCCTCTACAAACAGAACAACTTGGCTATGTCTTCGAAAATACGAAAAGTCTTTACGAGGAGAACAAAACGGCGATGTGGCATGAAAAGTCTAACTGGTTTCAATCGAAAGCGGGTGTTAAACAGGGCTGTCTTCTTAGACCCCTACTGCTCTCAATTTACTTGGACGACCTCAATACATTTCTCATATGGGGTATCTTGTTCAAGGGAATCAACATCAAGCTTCTTCTCTACGCGGACGATATCGTGATTTTGGCAAATATCCCAAATTGTTGTAATGTATATGAATTACTGTCGTTTATGGAATCTGGAAGTAAATGCAGATAAATCCAAGATAATGGTTTTTAGAAACAGGAGAGGAAGGTACGAGAGGGAAGAAAAGTGAATCTAGGGTAACAAAGAACTGGAAAAAGTAAAGGAATATAAGTACCTTGGTGTCCTAATAACACCATTCAAATATCCTTTAATAAGCACCTTCAAATAATATTAAAAGGAGCTATTAACTATAATTGGAGAGTAATCCTGGGAAGGAAACACACCGCTCCAAGTGTCAAATTTAAAGTTGTTGAAGCTGTTGTGAGGTCTGTCCTGTATTATGCGGCGCATATATGGGGTTTTTTCAGTATGAAGAAGTTGAGAAATTATTACGATATCTTAGACCACCAGAAAACACTTCCCACTTACATGATCCATTTTGAAACATGGCTAGCGCCACTATTAAGTTTTACGTTACGGTTGCACTTCAATTATATTATGAAGCTAATGGCACTTCTTCGCCACCGGCGTCCCAACATCGTTTTAAGACACCTACTACAACGAAATCTCCCGTTTTTCAGCGAATGGTCAAAGCTTGGACACTTGGACAATGTCCCGCTAATGGAAGAGAAGAAGAGTGTTTTTTTTAGAGGTATAGAATTTCAAAATGAAATGAAACACATAAAAATCGTCGTAATGACCATGGTATTGGCTTTATTGGAAACATAATTTTATGCCATTAGTGTTTAAATATGACTTCAGGCATATGGGCACAGCGTCTGGCTCGAATAAAGAGCAATTTGGAAGTTCAATTTTCGACCACTTTTTTCGAGCAGCTGGGGTCGTATATCGGCAATAACGCGGCGAATGTTGACTTCCAAATCGTACATCGTCTCTGATTTATCGGCGTAGACTAGCGAATTTACATATCCCCACAGAAAATAATCCAAAGGTGTTAAATCACAAGATCTTGGAGGAAAATTCACAGGTTCATTACGTGAAATTATGCGCTCATCGTATGAAATCGAAAATGAGGATCAAGAGCAATTTCGTTCTTAGCTCATTCACCGAACGTACGACGTACACGATGGTTAAGCGGATGTAAAGCTCATAAACCAAGATCTTTCCTCAAAATCTTCCATAAAGTGGATGGACACAGTTTCAATTGCTGTGCACGATGGCGAATCGACTCATTCAGAACCTCCTCAATACTACGCTCCACAGCAGCAACAGCTTCTTCAGTGCGCACTGTACGACGTATCTGCGGATGCGTATTATCAGTGATAGTATGGGTGGTGTGAAAACGATCCATGGTTATTCGAATTACTTGCTCGGAAGGACGGTAAGTTTGGCGAACTAAGCCACGCGTTGTTCCATCGTAAGTCTATTTATTATGAAATGGCAAACCAAATTGAGCACAAATTAGCTGTGAGCTGTCAAATTGGCTGTCGCTGGAAAAAGTACTGCCAATTCGAAAAACCAAACCTCTACAAAAAAAACAACCTTTACAACATCAGTTCGGATTCGCTTCAGTATAGAAAGGATCTACACGATATTTAATGTTAAAGGAGGACTTCTGTCCTGAAGAGCGTACCCTATGCAACATTTGAGATAGCGAAGACGTCCGCACATTATACGAGTATGGACCTGCTCACTGAGGGAAGAATGCTCTATCTGTACAGGCAATCGTAGATTTATTGAATGGACAAGATTGGAATGTACTGTATAGCTTTATAAAAGCAGCCTCAAAATACCGGTCACACATACACTCATTCACAAAATTATTCGCACAAATACTTTTTAGCCAAATATGCGTCATTTTTCTTGGTTTTCAACGTAAAAAAAGGGATTTTTTTTTTTGTTTTTGTATTTGCCCTGTATATTCACCAGCTGTATTCTTGCTGAAAGATAACGAATTCCAAACTAAGGGTAGTGTGCATACCGTTCTTTGAATTTTGTATGGAAAAAGCATACACAAAATTATCCGCACAAGCACAAGGGATGTTTTGTAAGCTGCATTCATTCGGTTAAATGACTTGATCGAGGCAACAAACATTGAGTGTGGACTATTTGCGAGTATATACAGTGAGGAAAGACTTGAAAAAATTGATATGGGAGGGAAAAAATCGGAAACATCTTTGGAGGAGCGAAAGCTCATCCTTAAGCTAGTTTGCCAAGGAAAGACATATCGGGAGACTGATGATCTTGTTGGAAGATCATATACCGTGGTTAGGGACATTGTCCACAAGTTTAGGAATGAAGGAAATTTGGAGAATAAGTCAGGTAGGGGGCGAAAGAAAATACTGTCGGTAGCAAATGAGCGGCATATCATCAAGAAAATTAAAAAAACCCCGAAGACACCTGTAAAATTATTGACCGCCGAGATGTCTCAAATAATTAATAAATCCATCTCTACCGAGAGAGTAAGACGGACTTTAAGATCTCACGCTTTTCATGGCAGAATTGCACGTCGCAAACCTTTTATTTCTGAAACGAATAGAAAAAAAAGACTTACGTTCGCCAAAAACTATGTTAACAAGACCTCAGAGTTTTGGAAGACCGTTATTTTCAGCGACGAGAGTAAGTTCAATTTGTTTGGCAATGATGGTAATAGTGGAGACAGACTGCTAGTATTGATACCATGGTACGAATACCATGACGACCCCTGACGCACTGCATTTCGTAGTATTCGATGACTTTGGCGTTAAGTAGTATACTTTGATGTTTGTGTTGTCTGTCATAACAAATAAAAATAGAAAATTCAAGACAGAATGAATAAAAATAATTCACTTTTCTGCCAAATGATGAATAAAAAGAAGATTTAAATACTTGAAAGCGAAAGTGCATACCTAAGAATTGTCAAAGAAGCTACGAAGACTAGCCAATAGAGAGAAACTGGCGCTGTAATCAGTAAGATGGTGCAAAAAAAATTGCGAATCTCAATACCAGGTATATTTCATGGTATACTAGCTTTTTACGTAGTATTGCAGTGACAGACATGTGGTATAGAACGTAGTATTGTTATACCATGGTATCAATACCAGCAGTCTGTCTCCCACATAAGCAAGCGGTTTGGCGACAAGCAAATACAGAGCTAAAACAAGCTAATCTCCAAGCAACCGTGAAACACGGTGGTGGTAACGTCATGATGTGGGGTGTATGTCTGCTAGTGGGGTAGGACAAATGGAGTTCATTGATTATAAGATGGATCAATATGGATACATGAACATCCTTAAAATAAATCTCCATCAAAGCGCGACAAAATTGGGTCTAGGGTCAAATTACATCTTTCAACAGGACAATGACCCAAAACATACTGCCCATAATGTTAAAATGTGGTTACTTTTTAATACACCCACGCAACTAAAAACACCCCCACAGTCACCCGATATTAATCCCATCGAATACCTTTGGGCTCAGCTTGAAAAAAATATAAGAAATCGGCCTATCACCAGCAAAGCTTCTCTTAAAGAAGCTCCCAAGCAGGAATGGGAGCTTATAAGCCCAGACTGCACAAAAAAACTTGTCGATAACATGCCAAAACATTTGCAAGCCGTAATTAAGGCCAACGGTGGCACAACACCCTATTGATATGCTCCCAACTGTCTGAATTTTGTTGTTTTCTGTTTCATTTTGGTTTTGTGCGAATAATTTTGTGTTACCTTTTATTGAAGTTATTTTTTTGGTTACTTTTATGAATTTAATATTTGGTATCTTTTTTATGAATTTAATATTTGGTTTTTTTTTTAACATCGTATTAACAATGAAGTCAGAATTATTTTTTTAATATAATATTTTTAATTTTAGTCAAAGAAAGTAGCTTAATTTTGTTTTATTCTTCACATATGGTCTTGTGCGAATAATTTTGTGAACATGTGTATCTTGAATGAGGCCTTCTAAGCACATTTATTAAATTATGTTTTAAAGTAACCATATGTGTAGGCCATAGTTTCACACATCGACTTCAATCTCAAATACAAGAACACTGAGAGGTGCAGGTCGAAACTTCTTGGAAAATGGGGAGGTACCATCTGCTTCCACGGAATAGAGTGGCCAGAAGAATCACATACAGCAGGTGAAATAATATCAGCACTTGTCTTCGTCGAGGCTGATCTGGCGTAGACCTGAATTTGAAGAAAGACAAAAGCATAGCCTTTTTAATAGGACACTCTGACAAGAAGACGTGGCAAAAGAATGAGCACTATATCCAATGATTTCTGCAGGAGATGTTTGTGCACATGTCCTGACCAGCTTGATACCAATAGTCAAAAGTTTTGTCTCTGGGTCAAACGAGAAATCATCGTGCAATACAGTTGTGGTTACCCAAAATTTAAAAGAAATTCATCATACGCCTTGTACGGGTAATTTGGTGTGGCACTACAATGGAACAGGCGCAACCACTTAAAAAGCTATTTTCCCCCATGCACTCTGTAAGTCTGCGACGAATGAAGCTCCTGAAATGCTATTTAAATCCTTAAATCAACAATTTTGATAAAATGCTAGAAGCGTGGTGTGGTGATAGTGTTATTGACGAAGCCGTGTTATTTATTAAAAATAAGAGCGCGGTGAATGTGAGCATGACTCTGAATAACAAATAAAATCAAAGAATCTACAAAAAATTAGAGATATTTATTTTCTAAAAAAAAAATGTACAAACAAATTTGCGTGCTAAGTGGATTCATATCATTCGCGTGCAAACAAACTCCCCATCTCATTCTAAGTTCTTCCACTTTTCAGTGGTAAAATCTATAGTAAAGGCCACCCCACCTGTGGGACATTTTTCGCCTCTAGAACAATTGCCCTCGCATATGTTCTTATTTTGGAGGAGTTCTTCGTAACTGTCCAACGCTGACATACATTTCGCTCGATCCCGCTGCTCCAATGCTCGACTTGGAAATCGTTCCCTCAATCGACGTCGCTCCTCACTCAGTTTATACATCTCAAAGTCCTGCAGTTGGTTTTGAAATCCCAAATTCGGATTTGCCACAGCTCGACCCGCACGCACTACTTTCAGGGCTTCCTTCCAATTCAAATTCGTTGCACTCATGATGTAGGCTACAGCTACTGTCACAGATCTAGACATCCCAGCCAGGCAGTGGATTAGAACATTGCCTTCACGTAAGCGGGCAGCGTGTATGAAATCATTACAAATGGAAAAGTATTGAGAGAGATTCTGATCGGGTGTGTCCGCTGCCATGACGCATAGGTAGTGTTTGTTCTGCAATGGGAAGGTGGTTGGTGTCCATTGGATTATGAAAATGAATTGAAATTGAATCTGAGGTCAACTTACGGGTAACAAACGCCTTGGACTGTCATGAATTGCAACGATGTGTGTGATTTGATATTTTTCCAATTGTTGCTGATCCTTGGAATCGCGGTAATTGCCAACATAGAGTCCCGGCAAGACCTGGAAGAGGAAAACAAAGAGAGATGTTAAGAGGAAATGTGCGCAAGCTGGGTATATGTGCAACTTGCTCGGGCCATGTTAAAGCTCATTGCCTACGTTGGATGATAATTCGTTTTCTCTGACATTTTAATTTAAATTAAAAAAAAACAAAATTCCCACCGGCAACCTGCGAAAATCACGAAATTTTTGTTTTGGGTGTTCCTTGACAACGGAACTGACAGTCGGTGACAATCGCCAACTAGAGATGTGCAATATGAAAGTACTCGTTGTGTGTTGAACATATGCTACTTTTTGGGATTATACTAGCCACTTCCAGGAATTGATTGCATTCATAATGCTTTTCTGTAAATCTGAGTTACTAAAATGTTTCAGTGTGTAAAGAGAGGCCAGAAACTATTCCTTTTTTAAAAATGACTGCTCCGTGCGCTGTCGCAAAAATTACAACAACCTTAATCTAGCACCGGATATTACAAAAAACGTCAGAATTGAGCAATCCAACCGGTGACGTTGCCAGGCTTATCCACTTAATAATGAAGACTATAAAAAGGCATTGCCAGAAAAATAAGTGGTTGAGCAACTGCAATGTCACTAGTCGAATGGCGAGAATACAATTACACTACAAATGATATATTCAATATTCCAAATGCACTTAACAAATCTATTTTATTCCGTATATACAAGAAATGCAACACTAACGACCCAAATAACTACCCTGGAATATCGTTTCTAAACTCGACATTATAACTATGCTTGAAATAGGTCGGGTAATGTAAAAACAATTCAAAACAATTGCAAAACATTATAAAGGGTAGGCCATCTCCTGCTTTCTTTTAACATTTTTCAATGTTCAAAGTTGACACCTTCCGATTATTTATTTAGTAGCTCATCCTCACAACCCAATTTTGCAGTATATTTTCCATCTTTCGGGGCTCTATTTGACGAATAGCTCTCTTAATAATGTGCTTAAGTGCCCGAATGGTTTCTGGATTGACAGCATAATATCGATCTTTAACAGGACCTCACAAAAAAAAATCCAACGGTGTAAAATCGCATCTTCGCGGAGGCCAAGTAGCATTACCAAAGTGGCTGATTACACTGTTATTGAACTTAGTGAGCAAAATATCGATTGTTGGACGGCTTGTATGGCACATAGCTCCGTCTTGCTGGAACCAGAGATCGTCCAAGTTCATTTCCTCAGTTTCCGGCCCAAAATCGGTTATCATGCCTCTGTAGTTCTTTCCGTTGACCGTAACGTTGTTGCAACTTCGTCTTTGAAGAAAAATGGGCCAAGCAAACCTGCTGAGCGCACAGAACGAACAGTAGGATAACTTGCGTCATCAATTAGAATGCCGATTACAAGAACTTTTTTCACAAACTTGCGCACAGTAGGTACGGTTGGTGCATTATTCCGACCGAAATGTTGATACTCATATTGGAAATAAGTTTTCAATATTTTCATTTTTAATTTATTTTGTACCGCGGATATATGATACTGTGTTTTTATTCAATTCTTGAGCGTAAAAGAGCTGTCAGTGTCAAAGTAACATGTAATTTAAAAATAAATAAAAATTTATTTTGTAGTTACTGCACAACACTATTGCCGGATGTTACTCTCTACCCTTAACTCCCTATCGGGCTCTAGATGTCGCCCACTTATCACCACCGATTGATGTCCTCGCTGGGGAAATTCCCAAGCTATCCACCAGTGGCGTAATAAAATACTCCGCTGTGGATTGTAAGCCATTTTGCAGATACTTGTCGGTTATTTTTTGAAATTACCTACCTTGTTCATTCCATTTCCCATGATGCTTCATTTATGTTTGATGTATCTGTTGGCAAATTTTGAATTATTATTCCTTTGCACGTTTATGCCATTTGAATCTGCAAGTAAACAAATAAAAACTAAAATTAGCCATTGCATTATAATAGGTTCCACAAAGGATTTTCTAATTTGCTTCTCTCAATATTTGCTTTTTTTCTTAACAATTGAGCTTCAGAAATCATTCTGTTGGTTTAGAAAGGCAATGAGATACCCACATGTGTATAGGATTGTCACGGAAGGGAGTATTATTTTATGGAAAGCAAACAGGACCGTATTAGCTTTTCTTTATTTTGCTCCTAACGTGTGTTCATGAGTAAACATTTGAAAGAGTTATTGAGTTGACAGAAGGAAATAAAAGAAATGGGTTATGTCCTTGCAATTGTACTGCTTCTGGTACTGCTGCTGGGGTAGGACAATAGTTTTCTAATGTCCTGGGCGCAGTTGGATTCTTTAGTGCGAGACAAGTGCTGTCTGTAGGGTTGTTAGTGACACCAAAATATGTTATGTGACAGGAGCAGCAGGCAGGAAATAGCTCTTGGTTTGGATATTTATTTAAGGTCAGGTTGGAATAAGTTTAATTTGTTATTCTTTCATCTCCAAGTATAAGTAGTTGTGAGCTGGGGGTGCGTTGCAAATGTTTATGATGCTGATAGGTGACAAACCTTTGAAATTTAAGTGCCAAAAAGCCAATGAATGTAATTTTGTAACGAATTTTTATACAGGGTGGGGTAAGAGTAATGCCATAATGTGAATTGGCTGCCATTTTGTTAGAAATGTAACAAATTGGGCTCTATTTTCACGAAAAGTTTATTTGAAGGTGTAAAATTGATGGCATTAAGTTGAAAAATTGATATCGATGTACATTTGTGCACGTTTTACGGCTCCAAATTGGTGATTTTTTCTTCAGTGCTGGCTTTCAAGACTTGCAAGATTTGTGGTTTGTTGTGGTAAACGCGAGAATTCAGAAAGCCCCAAAGGAAGAAGTCTCTCGCCGTCAAATCTGGGGATCTGGCCGGCCAGTGCAAATCGCCAAAAGATCACACAGCCCGGAAATTGATGATTCAAAATCTCCATCGTTGCCCGAGCTCTGTGAGCCGTTGCTCCGTCCTGCTGGAACCAACAATGTTCGAGACCCAATTCAGTAACTTGCGGCAAAAAAAAAAACGCGTTTAACATCTGCCTGTAGCGCTCACCATTTACGGTTACGGTGGTGCAGTCGGCGTCCTCAAAAAATAAGGGCCAATCACTTTTTCACTGCCGCACCAAACATTCACTTTGAGGGGATGCAATTGCCCTTCGTCCATTTCATGTGGATTCTCCGCGCCCCAGAAACGCAAATTTTGTTTATTCATATAACCACTTAATTGGAAATGGTATCCGTCGCTCATTTTGATTTTGGATATGAAATCATCCTCTTCTTCCACCAGGTTTAACAGATCATGGGAGCAAGTTAACCTCACTTGACGTTCAGCAGGCAGCAATTGGTGAACGGTTTGCACTTTATAAGGGAACATCTTCCCCAAAATTCAACGCAACGAATGTCTGCTGATGTCAAATTGTGTGCATCGTTGTCTCGTCGATGTTTGTGGATTCTCTCGGACGTCCTAGGCCACGGCAGTGATATTCTCGGCCACTTCTTGCGACATTTCTAGTGGTCCCAGTTTACACGAGACGCTCAGCCAAACGCTTAATTGTTCGCACACATGGTGTAGGACGACGACAAAATTCACGCTGCGTTAAAACAACAGACCGGAAATTGGTCAAATAAGCAGTAACAATAATTCCGCGTTCTTCAGGTGTGTATCGCTCCATTGCTTGTTCTCAACTAATTCTCTATCTGTCTACAACATAAATGTCAAAGCACAATGACATTTGACGCCATTTGCAAAAATTATGGCACATTCACATTATGACATTACTTTTGTCCCATCTTGTACAAGCAGTGTGTTTTAGTTAAGAAGATCAATGCGATAGTAACTAAGATAATATGAAAGTGAAGAAGGAAAAGCCTGCAATCAGAGCGAAAGTTAGGAGAGAGCACAAAGCGTAGCTAAGGATTTGCCATCGAGTAAGGTTTACAGTGCTGTTTACAATTCTCTTTTAAATCTTCCCCAGTTACTGTGATTCTAACTGTTTTGTTCTAAATATTGAAAAGAGGTCCGCCAACAGCGTTTACTTGAGTGATTGATTTGCTTGCATCTACAGCCCCGCAATATTCGCCTTCATCTACACTCTTAAAGGCATTTGGTGAAGATGGCAAGGTCTTGTGAGAGACTGAACACTGTCATATGTTTGGCATACTAAACTACAACTTTTTTGCAGGTGACTGCCACTATCACTCGGAAGCTGCAGTCCTGATTTAGCAGATATCTTTGCATCAGCGTACGGATTTTCTGACTAAACCGTACCTAGAACGAACAGTGAATTTTTTAAACTTTAAGGAGCGAACAAAATTTCGTTGACAATTATATCATGACAATTTCGTTTATGCGGACGAAATGGTGATACTAGTGTCAGGAATGTTCACCTCTGTGATAAGTGAAATCATGGAAAATGCTCTGAGCAAGGTAAGCACCTGGGCCAAAAAGTGTGGTCTTGATGTTAACTCGAGTAAAACTGAACTGATGCTCTTCACCACTATCCCCGAAACAAATTTCATAAAACGATTCGACGTACAATTCCCCACAAGATCAGAATGGCAAGATGGGCAGATGATTAAGAACTTTGACGTAACAATCTACACAGACGGTTCAAAGATAGACTGCGGTCTATAATCTCAAAATATTATAGACTTCCAAATAATGCTAGGGTTTTCCAGGCGGAACTATTCGCTATCCCTGGAGCCTGTCGCCAGATCAAATTACACACAAATATAACACCAAGGCAAAAGATTGCTATATTCATTGATAGCCAAGCTGTTTTCAAAGCCAACGCCTCGGTCACTATATCCTCTAAACTGTTAGAATGCCGAAATGAGCTAGCCTCGCTAGATAGACAATTCAAAGTAACCCTGATCTGGGTTCCAGGGCATAGTAACGTTTATGAACGAACTTGCTGATGAACTGGCCAGGCAAGGCGTGGCTCAGCACTCCACCGCTCACTTGCGGAATCAGTCCACGTTCCGCTTGGAGTAGTCAATGCATAAATTTCCTCAATATTCCTTATAAAAGCCAACCTTAGATGGACTAAGCTAACAAACTCTGTCATATGAAGGATGTGGCCAAACTACAACAAAATTAAAACCGACTTCCTACATAGAACGCGTAAAGATATCACCAGATTAACAGCGATCACTACAGGTCACTGGCCTATAGGAGACCACACAGTCAAACTAGGTATCCCACAGAAGGCACACAATGCACACACGGATTACTACAGGCAAAGGATCCTGATATATGACTGTGACTATGGAGTGAAGTAAACTCTACAAGAATGGAGTGTTTAATGACTCTCTCCAGATCGTTTATACTTAGAATGAAAAGAAGGGGACATAGATGGCTGCCTTGTGGAACACCAGAGGTAGCCAATAAGGGAGCTGAGAGGACGGACCTGTAGCGAACAGTAGCATATAAGAACGGGTTTTCCAGTTAAGAATATATCCATTTTAACAATGTAGGCTCAAAACCGAGGACAGATTTGAAAAGGATTACTCGTAGTAGTAAGGCAGAGAGGACAAAGGAGACGAATTCGACGAGATTTGTAGTAGCTCATCTACTTCTCAGGAAGCCATGTTGACAAGGAGAGTTAAAAGACTTGCACTGAAAGCTTAAGGTTTCGTATCAAATACTTTCGAAAATTTTGGTTATGTGAGAAAGTTTAGCAAGAGGACGAGAATTAATTACTTCGTTCTTTAATCCTTTTTTATGTATCGAGGAGATAGAGATAATGGACAAAGCGAGTCTGGAGAGTTAATGGGATCTGTTGTAAAAATAAGGTCTAATTGCCTACTTATGTAGTTTGAGACACCACTAACTTCGCAAAGACTTGAGTCTGTTAACCGATCTATGAAGGGACATTCCTTAGTTGAGTTGGCATTTGAAGCGATGAAAAAGGATAGATCATCTGATGGAGTCCATTGCAAGTTAGGCAGATTAAAGTCGCCAAAAATAAGGATATCATCGAGGGAGTCGGCTGAGTCAATTATTAGGTCAATCGCATCAATAGTAAGTTGGCAAGATTCGACAGGTTGGGCCGGTAGAATTTGATAACACATTACGAACAGGACCTACAGGTAGGTGAGATTAGTTAGTTGTCCACGATTGTGTCTTCGTTGCGCTTATCTACTATTTGAACGCCACCTGATTATGTTTATTAAACGGTTTGCTTCGCTCTTCTTTTTTTAAGGAATTCTGATTGTCTTGTCAAAGTTGCGAAAGCATACAAAGAAATATAACTTTTGCTTAAAGTATCCTATCCCAGTTTTGGTTATGATAGCTAATTATGCGATTACAGATATGTGAGCGAATGTCCTGACAACAGCAGAAGTGACTACTCTTAGTTCTCCGAAAGCCTCACCTATCCCTTTTTACGTGATTTACTCAAATGTTTGGTGTAACTTTTCATATTAAACCAAGTTAGGATGTTTATTACTTGCATATCACTTCTAACGTTCTGGGTATCAAACTTTGTGAGGTTAAATCTTCCACCTTTCAACAGTTCATTAAAATTCCAACGATTTTTCTCCCATCCGTCGTTAACCATGTTTACCTGCTCGTATCGTTGTTGCTCCTGCTTCGTGAAAAAGAAAATCCGTAGTGAAATATGCATAAACATTCTGAGAATCCATGTGTGTTTTCTGTTTCCATCCTTGCTCCACATCCAATAATATCCAGCACATATGGATGCCTTCATTTCAGGAGATGCAGGAGCAAAGTGACTAATGATAGTGCATGTCCTTTTGCACCATCATATAGGCTGTTCATTATGTATGTGTGTAAACTGCTGTCAATACGCGACTACCCAGATCATGTTATTTATTTTGCTTGTTAATAAAAAGAGCACAAATAAAAAAAAGGACGACCACTAAGAGTGGGAGTAGACACTATGAATGGCCACTCTAACTGCCAACGAAGCGAAACGACATAAAATTTCTCCCTCCCAAAAAAAGGATCACATTACGACGACGACGGCGGCAACGACAGCAATGACGATGTCAACAAGGATGACGGAGTGGCGCGAATGATGAGGACGCTGCGATAGTTTTTACTGTCAGAGTATGCCATTCAAGTAGGCCACCAAGGACACTAGAATACACAATCGACAGATATAATATGCTAATGAGTATGAACATCTATGATGAGAGTGAATAAGAGTGCAATGCAAGTATGCAATAAACTAAACGAATTGAAAAGTCTTAAAGGATACACAGAGGAATATAATTAAAACGACTACCACTTGTAATTTAATTTCCTCTTTGCCCGCGATGCATAATTATTTAAAGGATTCTTCTATTTCTATGATAAATACGAGTAGTCTTCCCTGAAGCTTACTTGAGGAAATTATATTTTTTTCTAAAGGATTTCTTTCCTTTTGACTCCTCCGTTGTGTTATTGTGCATTCTTTGAAAAATTATCCTGTTTTGTGTTGCAATGTTGAAATTGCGCGAAAGGATTCAAGCTCGAGACAAATAAACGAACAAACACAGCAAAGTGTAAAGCTAAGTACAAGCAAGGATATTGTTAGCCCTTTGGGTATTTCATTTATGTTTCTTGTCCTTTGGGGGAGGAAGCATTGTGAAATTGTTATTATTATAATTTTTTTTTAGTCCTTTTTGGTTGACTTTTGAGAAAATGATGTCGGATGAGACAGATGCCTGGTCATAGAGTATTCAAACAGGTAAGGCACTTTGTTCTTTTTAAGGAAACATGACCTGTCACTTACGCCCATAGCGAATCAGGAGCAAGTGTTGTAGTATGGAGTTCCTGTCATGCGAAAGGCAAACTCATTTTGGTTTAATGGAGGGAATTCAAATGGAGATGAATTTTCAGCACGAGGGACTTTTTTTGTTGGCTTTAGTTTCGTTACTGAGGTGGATTAGAGCGGAGGAGATTGCACGTAATCGGCTTATGGTTTCAGATCCTTGGTATTCGTAACAAGGATTTCGGTTTTCTATCAGCTTGCTATATGCATTAAGCGGATTCAAGAATGAAAACTTGAGGAGCCTACTTATGCATTCGATGTCAAATGAAATGGGACTTATGCGGATTTGGACTGAATTATGCATTTGGTCCTGAGTAGGTACCTACACATGTTTGGATTTAATTGACGGGCTATGAAATTTTAAGGCAATCTTCGTCTTGCGTATTAGTTTTTAGTTCATGTCAAAGTCTGCCCATCTTACCAGATGCTACAGGAGGGCGGTACTTGGCGCCATTTCTCACACAGGTGGTTTTATTATTTGAAAGTTGGCAACAGTGTTCAGCTGTCATTTCATTATGGAGAGTTTGACGCCACAACAACGTGTTTTAGTGATTAAAATATTTTATCAAAATGGTTCATCAATTATTCACAATTTGTAGAACTTTTACACAGTAAGTGATATACCGAAACCTGGTCCACGTCGAACAATGTGAGTGAAAGTCCGGAAACTTTGATTCGTCGTCGCGCTCAACAAAATGGAGTTTCTCCAACGTCTATTTGGAAAATTATGCATCGCGACTTGTATTTCATTCCGTACAAAATTCAAGTGACTCAAGGACTTCCCAGGACGGTGCCACAGGCCATACAGGCCAAAAAGTAATTCAATTACTGCATGAGTCATTTCCTAGTCGTGTAATTTCCCGTTTTGGTGATCAGAATTGGCCGCCCAGATCATGCGATCTAACGTCGTTGGACTTTTTTCTTTGGGGTTTTTTGAAGTCTAAGGTTTATGCCAATAAGCCCACGACCACCTATGCCTTGAAGGAGCAAATTCAGCGCTGTATCAACGAAATGCAGCCACATTTATGCAAAACGGTTATGGAAATTTCAACAAAAGAGTGCGTATGTGCCAGCAAAGTCGTGGAGGCCATTTGCCCAATATGCTATTCCATACATAACTCTATACTGTATACTTTCTGAATTAATAAAACATTTACAATTTTTCGTCATTTTCGGTGGTCAAATTCGCGTTTGCACACATTTTTCTAGGAAAGTAACGCCTTCTGATTTGTATAGAGAACGTTTTAGTGACGTCATCCACCGCTACATTACGGCTGCAGATGACGGTATCGCTTTCTTAGGAAACCATAGCTTTACAGCACACATCACGGTGAATAGCACAGAGTCGTCAATTTTGCAATTTTAGAAAAGTAGGCTGTTTTAAAGAATATTTTTAGGAACCTCTGAAATACGAAATCCCATCGTGACACACAAATAGACTTTCAAATCTTTAATTTCCGATTTACCACAACCTGCGACTAAATTCCATTATCATCCCAGTTACACTGCTATTTTTTAAGAGGATTAAATTTGAATTCGTACTTCTATCTAAATACAAAATTTAATTCAGAGAACCAACGATTTTCCAACGTACACCAATTTCTATGCAAATAACTACACTCAGCAAAATTTGCAATTTCAAAACAGCAAAAATGAATAGCGAATCCCTAACAATTCATTCCAAGAAAACCCCTCCAATTCAATGTAGTTTCCACAAGTTTTGTTGATTACATTCCTGATTTCTCTTCTCTATTATTACGTTTTCAACAGAATATTCGGATAACTATCCACTTCCGATGATAATAAATGCATGAGTAACATAATATTCATGCTCGTCCTCCTCACCCATTTCATCCATACAATAACTCTCGTCCTAATAGCGCCCTACAGCATTATCAAATCAATTTGTCTATTCTTCTTTTCTATCCCTTCTGGTCCTCCATTCTAAATATACTGTCAGCGTTTATCTATGGAACAGAATATTTTTCTGAATAGTATGAAATTAATACTCGTACACAAGATCCTTGTGAATGTCTCTCCTTGGCCGGCGGCAGTATAACAAAAATGATTCCCTCGTAGCATTGTGTGATTATCATCTCTTAGGTGCGGAACAATTGATTCTTCGAGGACGACGACACAGTGGAGAAAATGTTTCATTCTATTTTTGCCACTGTGGTAAACTTTGCCAAAAAAAAAGGACGAAAATCTGAGAAAATGTTTTGTGGTTCACCCATGTTGGCCAACAAAATAGCTGGTGGAGTGAATTACAAAAGTCGCTCTTTTTTGCAGAAAACTTTCACTAAAGAAATTTGTGCAAGTTTCTTCTATGATACTTTAGTCCTTCCGGCTATAGAAGGCTTAAATATTGAAGGTCATGATGCATTTTCGTAAACACTTCCTTGTAACTCAAGTACTCGTAGATGGTAGGGAAAAGAAAATGTCCTTTGAGGAGTCATCTGCTTGTTGTTCATTAAATTAAAACCTCAAAAGTACTCCAGGCTCTACATGTGTTGTATTCACCCACTCTTTATGTATGCAATTTTCATCTAGAACAATTGCTAAAGTAATCATACCATATGATGGCTTCGTGGTGGCTGTACCTTGACTTTGGAATTTTCAACAAAATCCCACAAGCTATGGTTTTCCTGTGGCATGTGTTGTCACGAATGGCTGCAGATACTCGTACATGTATGATGATATTTTGGCGAAGAGAATGTCCTGGAAAAATGTGTATGCATGATTTAAGATGTAAACTGCACGTGTGGAACGTAGTTTTTCCTTTTCATTTCGCTGAGTTTATGATGGGAGTAGTGCTGTCGATTGGGAAATTTAATTTTGATTAAAAGCAGTGGCTACGTCGAATTCAGGTAACATTTTGTTTGAAAAGCTTGTTCTAATAGATTACGCATAAACTATTCATCCACTGAAGATATTTACTTATATAACGAGACCTAATTTTGAAGGACGAGATATAAACGAGATCCGTTGCAATTGTTGAATTGGTGTAACATATAAAGATAAATGGATTACAAGGGAAATCGTATCTCCAAGGCCGTTCGTGATAACAGTAGTTGGTGTGGTGAGGATTGAAACGGAAGATAGGTATAGACCTAAAGTTACGTGGGTTTTGTATTAAAAGAGATCATTTCCAAGAGTACAGAGCAGTTAGCGACTTCACGACGATCTTGTAGAGACTGTAGGCTGATCAGTTTCAGACGATCCACATTGGGTGGTAAGTTATAACTATCAACCCAATCAAGACCATGAAACGCAAAACGGATGAACTTCCGGTGCACAGCTTCTATTCGTAAGGAATGGGCTTCCTAGTAAGGAGACCATAGATGTCTGGCATATGGGGATTTTGTGACATACGGGTTTGAAAATTCCTTAGATCACCGTTTGACAAAACCGACTGAGTGTAGGCACAAAAATTGAGTTCCCTGTCACAAAGGATACCCAAGTAGCGCAATGAAGATACTGATGAGACAGGCTGGCCACAAATAGAGTAAGCAGTGGTTGGAGGGGGGAAACGCTTACGGGAGTATGTGATTCCAACTAGCTATTATCTCCTCAGATAAAATATTCACGGACAAAATCTCCAACGAAACAAACTTTTTTGCCAAAATCTCCAAATCTCCAGTGTCCATGTACATGTACATACATCATGCATCAGCATCCCGAAAATCCAAAATCCCGAAAGTAAAACTGAAAATTTGATTGTCCTGAGGCCGAAGGCCGTCCGGTGTATGAGTCGAAGAGATGTCCCATAGTGTGAAATCCTTTTATCCCGCGAAGTGACCCACCCAAGTACCTGCCAGACAACAAGCATTTTGGATTTATTGGATAGGGGATTTTAGCCCTAGGGATTCTGTATTTGGGTATTTTGCTGCTGGAGAATTTAGTTTGGCGATTTTGTCTCGGGGATAATGTCTTTGGGAAAATGTCACCAATCCGGATTACAATGTAATTAAATAGAAATTGGACTTTGTTCATTTTGCGGAACCGATTTGTTTCAATTCATTTAATTCTATGCGATATCACATTTACAAATGAGTATGGTGCGGTAGATTGCCTTTAAAGTAAGTACAGTGCAAGATCTAATTCTAGACAGCTCCCATAAGCGAATAGCTCTCCTACACTGTACCAATATTTTCACTATACAGTGTTACTTGTGGGACGTCTCTAAAAAAAACCAGACAGTAGTTTCACTAAGAATGAAGAATAGAGAGCACTATTGCTCTTAGAAACGCACTTCCCTTGAACATATTTAAACCTCGAAAAGAAGACATCTGTTCCAGAGGAAGAATTGAATGGGTATTCAGCTCCTTTCAGCCGTTTAAGTCACCAGGTGTGGATAGTATCAGAAAGAAAGAATACTACCATACCTAGTCAGAATAATGAAAAGAAGTCTCACACTGGGGTGCATTCCAAAGCAGTGGAGGAGACGAGCGAAGGTTGTGTTCATACCAACACAGCCGAAGTCATACAGGCCAATCAGCCTAACATCGTTTCTTCTCGGAACGATGGAAAAAGCTGTGGATAACTACATAAGAGAGGACGTACGAAACACGTCATAACTTTATTACCGTCAATGTGGATACAGAGCGGTCAGATCTACTGAGACGGCTCTATTCGAGTTGACGGAAACCATGCAGGAAGCTGTTGAAAAGAAAGATATAGTTCTCTGCGCCTTCCTAGACATGGAGGTGGCATTCGATAACACTTCGCACGAAACCATTAAACGAGTGGAATTATTAAGGTCAACACAATAAGAGGATGTCCTCAAGGAGGAGTACTATCACCACTAATGTGGAGTCTAGTTGTGGATGAACTACTTGAAAAGTTAACCAACCTCGGAATCAACTGTGAAACCTATAATGATGACATAGTGCTGATTACCAGAGGAAAGTTTGAAGGAACCCTTTGTGACATCATACAAAGGAGTCTAATAGCAACTCAAGAATGGCGGTGCAAAGCTGGGCTAAACATAAATCCGGCAAAAACTACAATAGTACCATTTATGAGAAAAAGGAGGCTTGAGTTGAAGCCAATCCAGCCGTGGGGCACGGAACTGACACCAGTAAAATAAGTGAAATATCTAGGATTACACCTAGACAGTAAACTCACACAGAAGAGTTATTCAAAAAGGCCACCCGTGGTCTCATGATATGTAGGAGACTAGCGGGTAAGTCTTGGGGACTTAGCCCGAGCATTCTAAGATGGATGTATATCGCAATTGTGAGACCAATCATCACATATGGAGCGACAGCGAGGGCCAAACGAACTAGTCTAGCCAAAATGAGGGAGACACTCACTAAAGTACTTGCCTCTATATTACTGGTGCCATGAGTATTACTGCAACTAACTCCTCTACACATCGTAGTTGAGCAAAACGCACAGCGGACGATCCTAAAGATAGCAAAAGAGGGTATCGAGAGGAGAAATGCATCAATTCGAAAGAATATGATAGTACTTCTCAAAAAACTTCCCCTTCTAGCAATCCCTAGGGACGATAGTATCAGGAAATTTAACTTTGATAAAAAAATCCGTACGAAGTTAAGTAACACAACAGCTGAGCAATGAATCCTTAATACGAGTATACGGATGAGTAATCATACAACATAGTGGTATACAGACGGCTTGAGAACTGGAAAAGGAACTGGGGCAGGTCTATTTAGACCAAGAACAAAGCTCTCAGAACCTATGGCAAAAGTACTACTTTCATGCTGAAATATGCGTTATAAATATACTCGTATGTATCCAATTGAATATTGAAAGAAGATACAATAACTGCGACATAGCAATATTGTCTGACAGTCAAGCAGCTATCAAAGCATTTGACTCCCATGTCATTAAATCAAAAGTTGTGTGGGAATGAATTGGGTAGTAGTAACAAGCTAGACCTCTATTGAGTACCCGGCCACGTTAGGATAGAGGGCAACGAAGAATTCCTTGGTAAGACAAGGAGCAGCAGAATCCTTCATTGGACCTTCATTCTGTGGAATAGGAAATTATAACATACGCGAAGGAGGAGAAAGAAGACAGGGCAAGAACCTGGATTAACACTCCAGGTTTGAGCCCAGCTAGAAACGTCTGAGATACTACAACCGGAAAAGATTCGAAGTATACATCTGGCGCTTAATAAGAATATCCTACGTATCCTAACAGGCTTTCTAACGGCGCACTGTAAACTCGGGGAGCATCTAAGGAAACTAGGTATAACAAAGGAAGGCCTTTGCAGATTCTGCAATGAGTCCAGTGAAACTCCAGAACATCTTCTAGAGACCCACAAAAGATTGAAACACTCGGGTAAGTACCAACTATCAGATGAGAATATACCAACGATTAAATACGACATATTTGACGATTAACAACGCCATCAAGATGAAAATGAGTCTCATCGTTGAAGATGATTTTGTTTGAAAAATTAGCATCCACTTGTTGTTCCATAATCCATTCAACGAACTCTCTTCGCTGTGCGTGGTCGGCTACAGTTCTTGAGTCAATTGCACTTTGTATGCATGAAGATGCAAATCTTTTGTGAGAATACGGTGTAGAGAGCTTCTCGAAATGTAGAATTCTTGACCACGGTGCCGAATTGATGTTTTGTGTTGAACGACTTGTTGAAGGACGGCCAGAGTATCTACAATCACTAATTGATCCAGTCTCCCTGAATTTTTGAATTAATCTCTTCACAGTTGAAGATGTTAAAGCACTATTCCGACCATATTTTGTACGAAAATTGCGAACTGTAGCTGCCAAACAATAAAAACGCGTTGATCTTTCGAGTAGCACTCCATTTTTAATAACCCTGAAATGTCAGCTGACGCGCTGTTTTTTTTTTTTTTTTGTTGGCAACACTTTACCGCACAAATGGCGCAAATTTCAAATCTTTCGTGAATTTTGGGACAGCCTTTATTATGTAGATTTAAATCCTAGGACTTCGGTAGCTGTAGTTCGGTGCGATTCTTAGTGGGGACTCAATCGAAATGCATAAAAATGGTGGTGAACATTGCCCTTCATCGGGAACTTACGAGGGCAAGGTGAAAGGTTCTCGGCCTGACGCAGAGATGGAGTTCCAAACAGCAACAATTTATGTTTCCTGCCTGGGTGCACTTCTCATTAGTTCGTATGACAAGTTTCAATTCGAATTGTTGCAGTAGACGTCTTACGTGTTTTTCGTTGAAATGGATAAACTTGAATATCGTGCGGTGATAAAATTCTTCGTTTTGGATGGGTTAGGGGGTTACCTAAGGAAATTCTTCCAAAGTTGACAAAAGTTTACGGGGACTCTGCTCCTTCTATGTCAACCGTTAAAAAGTGGGCAGCTGAATTTAAACGTGGTCGCACGTCCCTCGAAGATGACCCACGTGAAGGATGGCCAAAAACCGCAACCACACCCGAAACCATCGAAAAAGTGCATGATATCGTGTTGGGCGATAGGCGAGTGAAGGTGAGTGAGATAGCTGAGGCTGTGTGTATATCGGAAGAGAGGGTGCGAAACATCTTGCACAATAACTTAGGGATGCGAAAGCTCTGCGCAAGATGGGTGCCGCATTTGCTGAATGCCGATCAAAAGCAAATGCGCAAACGATTTTTGCGGCAATCTTTGGACCGATTCAGTAGGGATCCGACCAATTTTATGCGGCGATTTGTAACCATGATGATGAGACATGGGTCCACCCCTACACGCCAGAAACGAAACAGCAGTCGAAGCAGTGGGTGGAAGCCGGTGGTTCAGCGCCAAAGAAAGCGAAGTCGATCGCATCTGCCGGAAAGGTCATGGCCAATGTGTTTTGGGATGCGAAAGGGATTTTTTGTTAATTGATTACCTTGAGAAAGGCAGAACAATTGCAGGCGAATATTACTCCAACCTTCTTGACCAGCTGGATGCCAAAATTCGCGAGAAGAGGCCTGGCTTGAAGAAGAAAAAATTCATCTTTCATCAGGACAATGCACCTCTACACAAGTGTGCATTGGCGATGGGTAAACTGCGGAATTTGGGGTACGATTTGCTCGGCCATCCCCCTATTCACCTGATTTCGCACCCTCAGACTTCCATCTATTCCCAAACTTGAAGAAATTTGTTTCTGGGAAGCGCTTCGCATCCAATACAGAAGTTGAGAGGGCCGTAGATGAATATTTTCACAGCCTTCCAGACTTTCACTTCCGAGAAGTAATACTGATGTTGGAGAAACGCTGGACCAAGTGTGTTGAAGTCAAGGGAGACTGAAAATCGCAGTCTTTCATTGTCAGGCCGAGAACTTTTCACCTTGCCCTCGTATTTCCATCTTCTGTGTGGTTTGGAAAACACACCATTAAATCCATTCGCCAGATTATCATATTAAACCTCTGCCATTAACTAACAACAACTGAGTGTTTGCAGTGTGAAAATGTTGTTATCGACTTAAACATTGCAAGCCGAATCCATTAACAGCTTTCTACTGCCAGCCTTTACAGGAACAAACAAATGACATTTAATTTGTCTCATGTTATCCTTGTTGGAAACATGTGGATCATTTCATTCCATTAAAAGCTTCCGTTCAAAGTCAACACTTCCTTGTCCTGCTAAACTACTTTCTCACTGGATGTAATAGTGTTGAGAAAAATGAGAAAAAGGGACACGTTATCCTATCGGCAAAGTGTTCAAATCACATTTGATGTGAAAACACTTCGGTAAACCTGGTCATTTATCCCTTCTATTCCTTGTCGACATGAAAGGAACCTTGAACACTTAGGAATACTTCAATTGAAAAGGTCAATGTAAGGGACGTTCTTCTTTTAACACAATTGGATGGATCAGATGTGGTGTACGTAACACCTACAAATTTAAGGAAATCATGACTTTTTTTTGACAGGAAAAGGGATCGTTTAATGATTTAGGACATTTCAAATCCTTTGCATAAATTATTCCGAGTATCTTACCACATTCATCACGAAAAAGTAAATATTGAAATATGTCCTCATTAAATTCTTGACACATATCTGACCCAAATATGCATCCATTTCTAGACCACACCCTGCATCAGGGATAACAAAAAGTGCAAAACCTTAAAATAAGAATACCCCTCCTAAGAGCTCTTCTTGCGCATAAAACTCCTCCCTCCTTTCAGCTCATGGTACATTAAAAAAAAAAAAAAAGCTCCACTAATCATGGTGCCACTTTAAAACTTGAATGCACTTCGACTTTAGTGATACACTTTCGTCCTTTCACCTACTTTTTGCCTATTCAGCGGATAGTGGGTGGCATAAGTGGATGTAGCGTCCTGCGTTTCTATATATAACACTCACTGAATTCAAGTGAATGCACGCTAATGTGTTGGGAGAGTGAATAAGTGAAATAGATAGAAAGACAAATTCTATAAACACACGAATGTGGAGGAGGGTAACTATCGATTAGTGTCAATATGAAAAGTTTGCATGACATTCATGTTTTGAGATGGTTTTGAGTCGCATTGCATGTTTGAAATATTGAGGAAATGAATTTTATATTTTTTTGAGTAATCGATTCAGCAAAACACATAAAGATAAGTTAATAGGTGTGGCGTAGTGACATTGATGATTCAAATGTTTTGATATTTTGCTACTCGGCGGATTCCCATAATAATTTCAGGCGAGAACAAAAAAAAAAAAAAAGGGACTTATAACAACTGTTAGTACAACTTAAGGTAAACTTACGGAAATGGAAACAGGATGACAAAATCCCTGCACCTTCAGCTTTTAGCACTGCTACTTACTTTATTTATGTCCTGTATCCCCTTGTGGGTCCTAGGGCCTCTACAACGCCTACGCGCCATCGTGTGCGATTTCTGGAAATGTGCCTCAACTCTCCCCAACTCTTTCCCAGTTGCCGTGCTTCCGTCTCAACTGTTCTGCGCCACGTACTCCTAGGACCGCCGCGTATCCTGCCATCCTGGGTAAGCGGGTTCCATTGCATCGCTTGGTTAGCTATGTACCTGTTACCCTTTCGGAGAGTGTGACCGATCCACTGCCACTTTCGTCGTCGTATGGTTGTGCCTATAGGTTCATTGCCCGTTCTCTGATAAAGCTGTTCGTTAGAGATATGGTTTGGCCAGAATATCCTTAAGATGTAACGTAGACACCTATTGACAAACGCTTGCAGCTTCTTCGTGATAGTGACGGTCACTCTCCAGGTACCACATCCATATAGCAGCACGGATTCAATGTTGGAACGGAAAAGTCGTAGCTTGGTGTTTAAGCTAATTGCATTAATTCGCCAAACTATGGATAGCATCCCAAACGCAGATTTTGCTTTACCTATTCGGCTGGCTATATCCAGTTCGGTTCCGCCATCGGTTGAGACAATACACCCAAGGTATTGGAAACTCTCTACTCTCTTAACCGTTTGTCCAGCAATGCATATATGAGTTGATGAGTTTGGTCCAAGGCTGATCATTTTTGTTTTTGCCGAGTTAATTTTCAGCCCAACGACATCTGCTTCCCTCTCCACATTTGCTGTCATTTGGTGAAGGTCCATTATTCTGTGAGACAGTAGGCATACATCGTCGGCGTAGTCGAGGTGTTTGAGTTCAGATGTGAGAGTCCATCGAATTCCTCCATTTCCTGTTGATAAGGCCGCATTCAGCACATCGCTAATCACCAATAAAAACAATATTGGTGAAAGTATGCAGCCTTGCCGAACCCCACTTTGGACTTCGAATTCCTCAGACAGCCTTCCTCTGTGCAAAACATGACATGTGGACCCATCATATGTAGCCTTGATATGAATTGATATGGAATTTAGCACTGCTGGTGTCGCTTCAAAGCGACAAAGAATCGAAAGAAGAAAGTAACTCGAAAAGGCAAAGGCCAGGAATTCTCGAAACCACCCCAACAGAGCTTCAGGTGGCCGTTATGGACCTAAAAGATCCGGACGGCAAGATCACTAAGGATAACTGGCTACTGGTGGAAAACGAGATCCTGGAAGCTATGGCTGATATCAAAGACAGTGATCCTTTGAATTACAAATTCGATGGCGCAGGATGGCTCAAAAGAATAAAGATTGCCGGTTGCGGTAGGAGCAAAACTCAACGTCTTATCCACAACTGCATTACCGATACGCCAGAAGCTTAAACTTTGGATACTACCTCCTGCCCAATATGAGGTCGAGTCCATCCTTAAGCTGATGGCAAATCAAAATCCAACCATTTCCATTCAAAGAATGGAGAACGATCCACTCCATATCATGCCAGAACAGCGAGGGCAAAGTAGGCAAGGAGCTTCTGTTGGCGATAGACAGAAGCTCAGTGGAAATGTTGAAACGGTAAGAATGCCGGGACAAATTTGGTCTGGGCTTTTTTTTTTTTTTTTCGCTGGGAGGTGGTAATCTTCAAAGGTAATCTTCAGTGTGGGATTCTTACCCACTAACCCCTTCTCCCTTCTTCCCTTATCCCTACGGTACCGCCTTCTTGGCATTTCATCGTAGGGAGGAATTCGCGTTAGTCCCTTTGACTATTTTCTCTCACGTTCCAGCATTCTAATTGGCTCAAAATGATGATTACGCTTTCGCGTGGCATTGTGGCCGCATGTATGCGCTTATGTCCGCCTGTCTTTGCGTCTGCGTAAGAAGCCCTCTGGCTTCCACTCTGTTGCTTCTTGCGTTTTCTTCGCTCTCTTTTCTTTCTCGCTCTAGTCTCCTTAGCTCTTGGCATACATCCTTGGCATAAGAGCTCACTGCGTTCCACTTGTTTTCAGATTCTAGCATATGATTAACTAAATTCTCCGGAGTTGGTGTTTCTCCCAGTGCTGTTTGTAGTGCTTCTCTTTGTAGAAGGAAACGTGGGCAGTGAAAGAATACATGCTCCACGTTTTCGGGAGTATCACTGCACGATGGACAAGCGGGGGAGACATCGTTCCTATACTGATAGAGATATGCCCGGAAACAACCATGTCCCGTAAGCAGTTGTGTTAAATAGAAGATAACTTCACCATGTCTGCGGTTTATCCAAGTCTCTAAGGTCGGGATAAGGCGGTAAGTCCATCGGCCTTTGGAAGAAAGACTCCAGCGTTGCTGCCACTCCATCAAACTTGTGCTTCTTCCTATAGTGTCCGGTTCCCCGTGAGTTAGTCGCCCCTCATGTCTGCACTCTAAAAACTTTTTCTGCAGTTCTTCCGCCAATATATCAATTTGGAACATTCCTGCGATAACGCAAGCAACTTCTTCCAGTTGTTCTGCAGTTACAACTATAGCGATGTCGTCCGCAAACCCCACGATTTTTGCTTCGGCTGGTATTTCAAGACGAAGGACTCTATCGTACATGAGGTTCCATAATGTTGGTCCCAGGACCGAGCCCTGAGGGACTCCTCCAGTGACTGCGTATTCTTTCACACCATCTTCTGTTTCATAGAGTGCCTTTCGAAATCCGTACTGATGTGCTGATAGTCCACCTCCTTCTTCAATCGCAGCTTCCAACCTGTTACCGATGATTCGCTCCAACACTTTCCCTGCCGTGTCCAACATACAGAGCGGGCGGTAGGCTAATGGATCTCCTACAGGTTTACCTCCCTTGGGCAGTAGCACGAACCTCTGCTTCTTCCATTGATCAAGAAAGACTCCCTCACTCAGATAGGCGTTGTAAACGTCCACAAACAAGTCCATTCTTGTTTTAATCGGCGCTTTCAAGGCTACATTTGGGATCCTATCCGGTCCAGGGAATTTTTTATTCCCAAACCTGTTGCACGCCTCTAGAATTTCTTCTGTAGTTATCCTTGGAATTTGTCGAGCTGGTGTAAGTGACTCGTCCTCCAGTGGAATCTCCGATTGTCTTGGAAACAGACCTTCGACTATATGCTCCAATACATCTGGGCATGTGGGGGATGGGGCTCGAAAAACTTTCAATTTTTTCATCACCACTTGGTATGCTCTCCCCAGAGGTCTTCATTTGCTCCATTGCATAACTCGGCGAAGCTCTGACGTTTGCTGGTATTTATTGCCGTTTTCAGCTCCTTTTGGTCTGGGTGAAGTAAGGATCTGGATCCAGACTGAAGATGACAAAATGTACCAGAAACTGCACCACTCCCAAGCAGCCACCGATGACCTTATGTTATGCATGGCCAAAGGAAATCTGGACGTACGTTTTAAACACTGTTTGAAACACTACCATATGAACTGGCAGAGTATTCGCAATCAATGAACAAATCTTTTATGGATGTGACATGTACAATGGGGCAGTTGAAACATCAACAAAAGGGGTGAGTCTGTCTTCAAATTCCGTCTTTCAACAAATCTCGTTCTGTGTAACCGACGTAACCATCCCACATTTCACAACAAAATTAGAGAAGGGATCATATAAGACCTCACATGACCAGGTGACGATAGAAAAATGGAGAGTATCACCTAAAAACTCTTTCTCACATCATTTGAGGAATTTTCTTTACAATTATTATCAATCTTCTCGGGCAGAGCACACAAAGTGGGCCAGCTCTTGGATACCCTATCCCTGCGACGAGACACTTGTGTTGACTCTGCTGTTCAATTTATCAGTAAATAAATGAATAAATTCTTTTAGTAAATTTGTTACCACACCTGATAATCACAAGTCGGCCAAGGCTACTTGGTGGCCTAGCGAACTCAAAAAGCGTAAAAAAACTGGATGAAAACAGGACCTCTTATAGGTTCGCCCTTAATACACACGCTATATTAGAAGAGCCAAAAAGAGTCATGGAACACCTTCTGTGAATCCATTGAGAACACTAATCAGGCCGTAAAGTTCTATCCAAAAACCCATCGATCGTGAGATATTTAAAGCGTACTGACATCTTCTGGACGCAGACGTGCCCCCACCCCCGAGAGCAATGAAAGGGAACAGAACATATCCAGCGTTCAATCTGTTGCAAACTCCTTTTCTAACGATAAAGAAATTAAAGATATTACAGAGCAAAAGATAGCATGGGCAGTAAAAACGTTCAAGCTCTATACATTTTCAGGACCGGATAATGTTATACCTGCAATGTTTCAACATCCTCTAACCAGAATGTTACCCTGGCTTAAGGTAATTTTCCGAAGCTCTATCAGACCAGGATACGTACCAAAAAACTGGAGAGGGGTGAATGTGATTTTCATTCCCAAAGCGGAAAAAACCTACCCACTTCACCGCAGAAGATTTTAAACCAATCAGTCTAGTCTCCTATGGAAAAAATAATTAATCTACACGTGAGGAACTTACTCGATGAGCACAACTTATGTAGCACCCAATACGCCTACCTTAAGGGGAAGCCAGTGGCGACAGTCCTCAGAAATCGAGAAAAGCTTTGGCTACATTTTTTAGACATAGAAGGAACGTTAAAGCAGCTCTTACTGAACTTGGAGATACAAAGATAACATATTGGATCAATGAAATGCTCAACAGCAGTGTAATCAACTCAAGTATCGTAAGGAAAACGGTTACGAGAGGAAGTCCACAGGGGGGAGTTATTTCCCCTTTGCTGTGGCTTCTAGTCGTTAATAAAATTCTGACGGCTCTTACCGACTAAAAAGAATTGACATACGCAGACGACATAGTGATCATGATCGCTGGGAAACATCTTCCTACAATCAGTAACATTATCGAGTCTGCAGTGAAAGAGTTATCCTCGTGGGCGGAACTAAATGGTTTATGAATAAATCCAACCAAAACCGAACGGGTTCTGTTCACTAAAAGGAGGAAAATTGAATGGAATTTCTCTGAATATCTCCTCAGAAGCCAAGTATCTAGGAACGATCCTCGATTTGAAGCTTATGTGCTTTCTATGCGTGTATATTGTATACTGCGATCATAAGACTCATACTTACGTATGGAACAATTGTATGGTAGCAACAGACAAAGTTAGCTACCTCAATAATCTTATGAAGGTACAAAGATTAGCATGTGTTAGCATAACAGGAACACAGAGATCAACGCCTCAAGCAGGGTTGGAAATGGTTTAACATGTGCCTAACCAATGGAAAGTTGCGGAAGTTATAATGGTTTTAAAACTAGGAAAGCTGCCAAATGAGGTAAAATTTTATAAACCAATTTCGCTACTTCCAGTTATATCCAAAATTTTCGAGAGGATATTACTAAGGCGTCTCCAACCGGTTATAGAAGGAAATAATCTTATCCCTGACCACCAGTTTGGGTTCAGAAGTAAGCATTCGACAATTGACCAGGTGCATAGAATTACTGACGCAATCGAGAAAGCACTTGAAGAGAAAAAGATATGCTCAAGTGTATTTCTTGACGTCTCGCAAGCTTTTTTTTATTACGACAAGTTCTCCCCGTATGCCTATACGACATTCTAGAATCATATCTCGGGAATAGACTCTTCCGTGTTAGACATGGAAATGAATACTCGGAGCTCAAAGAAATTTCGGCCGGTGTACCGCAAGGAAGCGTTCTTGGGCCACTTCTCTATCTGTTATATACTCGAGATATACCGAAAGAAGATGACGACTGCAAAACGCACTGAATAAAGTAAATTAATGGACGAGGGGCTGGCGGATTGCCCTCAACGAATCTCACGTGAATTTCACTTATAAGAAAACTAATGTCTTGCCAATTTTCCTAAACTTGGCCCGAATACCTTTTGCAAACGAGGCCAAATACCTTGGAATGACACTCGACGCAAAACTGAAATGGAATTCGCACGTGAAAATGAAACGTAAAAAACTCGAAATCAAATATAGAGAAATGAACTGGTTACTTGGAAAACACTCCCAGCTCAGTATTGAGAACAAACTGCTTTTATACAAGCAAGTGCTAAAGCCGGTGTGGACTTACGGTATAGAACTTTGGGGCTGTACCAAGAAAAGATACGCCAATATTTTACAAACTTTTCAAAATAAAGTGCTAAGAGAAATTGTCCACGCACCGTAGTATACTAGAAACGATGATATCCATAGGGATCTCGGAATTCCGACAATCGAAGCTGTAATTAGAAGCTTCGCGAGAAAGCATAGAAACCGACTAATCGAACATGTCAACAATACAATCCCACAAATTCTGGATGAAAGCAATTTATTGCGCCGACTACAAAGGACGAAACCTTTCGACTTGGCGAGATAGGAATCAACCGCGCCTAGATTGCGGAACATGCAGGATCTTAAGTAACCTGCCAAACGAGTTTTTTGTTTTCCATGATAGAAAAATTGCTTGATAAGGTCCTTCTTAGTTGCAATATATAACAAATTAAATCACAGGGTGGTTTTTTTTTAGTCAGTAAGAATCTGACACTACTATGAGCACGCGTTTGCTATCCTCATAGTGTCTTACTTTCTTACTTTAGGTGGCGCTACAGTCCGGGGTGGACCTGGGCCTCAACCAATACGCCTCTCCAGTTAGCGCGATCTTTGGCTAACTGCCTCCAGTTGCGCACTCCAAGTTGGTTGAGGTTCCCTTCCACTTGTGCGCGCCACCTAAGGCGAGGTTTCCTCTACTGCGTTGTCCCTCAGGGTTGGAATCGAAGACTCTTCGGGCTGGAGAGTTGGTGTCCATTCGCTCTACATGTCCTAGCCATCTTAGACGACTGATGCGCACTTTTCTGACCAGGTCGATGTCGCTGTACAGCTCGTAGAGTTCGCTGTTAAATCTTCTCCTCCAAAGCACGTCAACGCAAACGGGACCAAAAATCACTCGAAGAATTTTGCGTTCGAAACGACCAAGAAGATCTTCATCCGCTTTTGCTAGGGTCCATGCTTCTGCGCCATAGAGCAGGACAGGGATGATAAGGGTCTTATATAGAGTCTCCTTAGTGTTTCTTGACAAGGCCTTACTAATCAATTGCCGTCTTAGGCCAAAGAAACAGCGGTTGGCAAGTGTAATTCTTCGCTTGATTTCTGCTGAGGTGTCATTATCAGTGTTTACCGCGGAGCCGAGGTAGACAAAGTCCCTAACTACCTCAAAATTGTAGCTGTATCCTCATAGTGTCTATGGAAGATTTTTCACCAACCCACGGAAAACAAAAAAAAAATCTTCCTCCTCTCGACGAGTTCTTGCGAAGCACGGCTGTCAAAAGTACGATTCGTGGTAGACAATCAAGCAAATGGAAGCAAAGCACCTATGGACGCGGACCTATGTTTCAAAAATATAGATCAACTGATCTGAATAGAACCGTACGTTACATAGACTTTTACAAAGAAATAGTCCATTCTTTTTCTGAGAGTGACCAGTCAAGTCTGCACTGACAGATCAAAAATGGACATAGGAACCGGCACTGGAGTTTTCTGTGAATCACTCAACATCAACGATTCATACAAAATCCCGGGCGACTGTAGTATCTTCCCAGCTGAAGTCTTCGCCATTGAAAGAGCAGCACAGACTAACTAAGCCTTTCTATGGTCACAATCTTTATGGACAATCAAGCCACACTGAATTCACTTGATAGTCTCCGCACACCGACAAACTACAAACAGAATATGCAGTACCCATGAAGTCACTCTCTGCTGAGTTCCCGGACATAGTAATGTAGAAGGGAACGAAGCAGTAGACAAACTAGCACGGATAGGGTCAGCATTAAATGGGGAATTCACCCAGGCATCGGTAGTTGTCCCTATTGGTGTACTGAAAAGGAAAACAGACCTTAAAGTAAGAGAACAGATCAACACCTCCTTGGCAGCCAGAGCAGACAATAAACAAAAAATCAACCAGCATCATGGTGAGTGTATTAACTGGACATTCTTTTGGTGTAGTGGTTGGAGAAACTTGGATTTTATTCGTTTCTCTTTTATGCTCGGGTGGCTGTGGTTGGTGTTCCCCGTCTGGGCTTGAACCTGCACAGTTCGAGACACAAGCGAACACACTACCCACTACACCGTGGCCACCTCAGTCACCTAGTTAACTCCCACTGCTGACATTACTTGCCTAAGCTCCACGTTACAACACAAAAATAACGCTCGTGTGACCCGGCACTTAGATAAACTGGAAAACTGGACTCAACTAAAAAAATATAACTAAATGATTCGCTAACGATTAAGCCCCAAGCAGATTCCAGAAGCCTTCATAGGAAAAAAAAAAAGAAAACCCAAAAGTTAACTGAGGCAAATCTAATATCTTATTCCAGGAGGCAATCTGGATTACAAAGAACTCAATCGATTGTCATTCTTAATACAAAATAAAATATTTCCTCAAGAATGTCCTTTTTTCTTGGAATACCACACATGAAGCATAACAACTTTATTATACCCGTATCCCCTGTCAAAATACTCATTCGAATGGAAAAGAAAACTTATCGAACGAAAGCTATCTCTTCATAGTACGTTACCCCCGAAAAAAAGAAGAAGAAAATATCAAAAGTACCAAAGAATCGCTTTGACTAACGTGTTCGTTACTATGTTCCCCGGGGTAAATGTATGTAAATACAATAAATTTCCATTACTACTGTTCAGGGAATATTCGGTGTCGGCCGATGACTCTGTGTACACACAGAAAACAGGAAACGTACGAGTAAAAACGACGAGCCCTTTGGCCTTTTCAGTTCTTTCTAGGACTCATCATTTCCTCTGGAGTATTTCCCCTCGACACACATGACAGATGAGGGTTTTCCTTTAAAGTGAAAAGCAATTTGTTTCGTAACCCGTTTTGATTAGCGCAAAAGAACCATCAGACGTGACTTGCTTGTCAAAAACGACAGTCAACCAACCCTCGCTTCCTAGGGGTAGGGAACACCATCTTTTCGACACCTTATCTGATGTGTGTGTGTGTGTGTGACAGACGATCACAAAAAAACACTCTAACGTGTGTCCTTGAAATTGCATATCCAACCTATAGCCATATCGAAGCTAATCCTGTCACTTGTGATGATCTCTTAACCCACTTTCATCAGCATTGAGGTTGAAATTCCCTTTTGCTTATATTTTTAACCCTGTCTAGGGGGGGGTGGTTATAGCAAACCCCAACTGTAAGTGTGCGTACGAATGTGAGAGTAGTACTATTTACTCGAAACAATACTGACAGACATATTGCCCCTAAAGGCAGAGAATGATTAACATACGAGTAAAGCCACCCTCCCATCGTCTGAATGCATAATTTTATGCCATTGTGCATTTATTAGGACACAATGTCCATTGTTGTAAGGTTCCCCTCCTGTACTTAGGGTGTTTAACGTTTTTCGAATGTTTCTTGTAATTCAAGGAGTCGTGTTGTGTTCTGTTTTGAATGAGACGAGGATTGTCATCTTATTTATTATTTAAAACGTTTTTACTTTACTTTCCTTTTTTTTTTGTGTCGGTTAGGAGGCATTTTTTTTCTCTCCTTTGCCTATGCCAAAGTGTAGGTAGACCTCGTCGAATGGAGTTAAATAATAAATGAGAAGACGGTGGGTATTTGTGTGTGCCTGTGCAGACTCACCTTATAAGCTGATTTGCTGAAATAACTATTATAGGGATGATGTGATGAATAATGGAAAACAGCGCAGAGCATGTCCTACTCCTGGATTAGTGTACTTTGTTGAAAATGTTATGAAAGCAATTTGCTATGACTAGATAAATTGTTATTTTATGTTGTAGATACAATACATTTCGAAAGAGATTCAACATTCATACTTTGAAAGTTTTCTTTTGTTTTCGACTCGTGCATATTTTATCTGAAAAGAGAATAGAAAATATTTTGCAGTTTTCTGTTCCAGATACATATGTATCGCATTATCATAATATTGTTGACATTTGTATTTTCTCAAATTTATCAGAATACAATAGCTACGAATACCTATGTGAACTTAAAAGAATTTTCCAGGCATTGAATACCATTTTCAATCTGCTTTATATTGTCGGGTTCCTATTTTAGTGGATTCACTATTGAGGTGTACGTGCACTGAGACCTTTATATATCTATTGTGCCCCCCCGAGTTGGAGCGCAAGTCGATGATATACTCGACTTAGAGCACCTCCTTCAGTCCAATTGCATTGACGAACCGAATTATCTTGAGTGGATCCAACGATGGTAGATCTTCTTATGATAGTTGGTAGGCATCCATGTGGTTCCTTCACTTGAGGATCAATGCTCCACGTTCTTTAAGTAGATGCACTGGGGTTTCCTCAACTTCCCCGCAGAATTTGCAGTTTCCATTTTGCTCTATGCCCAGTTTTCTGGGATGTTCCTTAAGCCTACAAAGCCTGTTACTCGTAGAATGCGGAGGCGGTTTTTATTGATACTGATGCAGACCTTACTTCTTTTCCAGTTGCAGGGTGGCCGTGGTGTAGTGGTAACATTATCGCTTGTCATGCTGTTGTTTCAGGGTTCAAATCCTGATGTCAAGAATCATCTATTTATTCCTCATGAAATAAATGAAAAAGTCGATCAATTGCGAAAGCTAAGTCAACTCTACTGCGAAGGCATAACGCTGGCAGTATGGCCGAAAATGTAACTTGATCGTGATGATGACATCAGGTGGACGGGAAAAAAATACTGTGAATCATGAGCAACGACAAAAGCAAAAACAAACAAGCTCCCCAGTTGTCTGGACAGCCACCCTTGGAGTTCACTGAAACTTAAAACCACCTGAGTTTCAAACCAACTACACTAATCTGTCTTTCTCTCTCTTCCTTCCCCTTTCCACAAAATCGCCCGAGTCATAAAAATTAGTATAAGGGTATAACTTACCACATGGGGGTGTTTGGCAAAAGCGAAGTGGCCCGTAAGAACGCCGGTAAGTCGTCTGCAGTTTTTTCTGCTAAGAGATAGCAAGAAAGCCGCGGATTTCTTACAGACGACGGAGACCTGCATCCTGGAGAGTCATACCACCTTCGACTGTATTCATTGAAAACCCAGTCGTCAATGGAAGTCCTAACCGAGGACGCCGGCAAACCCAGCGTGGGTTCAGGTGCAGAGAAATTCTCTTCTGAGCCTTGCCTAGCGAGCTCGTCAGAGATCTCATTTCCTGTTATCCCTTTGTGTCCTGGGACCCAAACAAGATTCAGTGAGTTCAGCCTTCTGACCGAATTCAAGGATGCTTTGCATTCTCGAACTATTTTGGAAGTGGTTAAAAGATTTAGCAAGGCCTTAAGCGCAGCCTTACTGTCACTACAGACGCAGATACTTCGCCCCTTCCACTTATTTTTCACAATACAGTCCTCAGCCATTAGGATATCCTGAACACAGGGAAAGTCGACTTCAAATTTGCACCGCAGTCGTAATTCAGGTGTCTTTGCATCAGATGGCATATCCATGAGACAGGGGTCGTAGGAAAATCGTCGCGCAACGTCATAAAAACTCCAGTGCGATTCGTGCCAGAAACCATTTCTTTTTAAACAGCAGATGGCTCTGAGTGTACACCCCATGATATAAATATTAGGATCTTTCCAACGAAGCTTGGCATCTAAGGTCATACCTACATACTTTGCTGTATTAATATATGGTGTAGCTGTGCCTGATATTGCTTTAGGGGAGAACGAAACAGACTTATTTGTGAAGTCAATATGTTCGGATTTACGCGTGATGATGACACCAGGAGGACGGAAAAAAATACTGTGAATCATAAGCAACAAAAATACTCCCCAGTTATCTGGACAGCCACCCTTGGAGTTTACAGAAACTTAATACCACCTGAGTTTCAAACCACACCAATCTGTCTTTCTCTCTGTCTCTTCCCCTTTCCTCAAAAACGCCCGTGTCCTAAAAAATTAGTATAAAGGTATTCATAACCCCTTTCACACGTGCAAATTATAAAAAAAAAAAAAAAATTATAACAAAAAAAAAGTACCTTACCAAAGAATATATAGGGTGACAAGATAAGAACGATACGAAAAGAAATTTAAATAAAACAACAACGGTGTTAGATATCAAATTGGTTCTAACTTTATTTTGAAGCTACATTCATGCCATTATGTATGGAATAGAACATCATTTAAATGGCCGCCTGGGCTTCGCTGGCAGTGCTTCAAGCGGTCGGTCCAATTTTTGACTACTCGGTCCAATATGTGCGGCGTTATTCCGGTAATAGAGTCTCGAATGTTGGCCTCGCGCTCGTCCAAAGTGCTTGGCCTAAGGACTTGACCGAGGACCTTATATCCTTCCTCATTTCGAAAGAAATAAGGTCTGATGATGCTGCCGTGCCATAAACCGCACCAAACAGTCAATCTTTGTGGATGCATTGATGCTTGGTCGAACACTTGTGGATTGTGGCAATTTTGCTTGTTGACATAGCCGCTGAGCCAAAAATGGTCCTCGTCCGAGAAGATGATTTTTTGCCCAAAATCCGGATATCCAACATCCAGGGCCCAATTAGAAAACTCACGGCGTTGTCTATGGTCGTCCGGCTTCAATTCTTGCGTCAGCACAATCTTACACGGATGTAGGCCCAAATCCAACATCAAAATAAGCCTGGTTGACTCTCTGGCGATGCCCAATTCAGCTGATCGGCGCCGAATCGACATTTCTGGGTCTTCTTCGCACCGATCTCTATCTGTTTGATGGCTTAAGGTCCAAAAGAGTGTACTCACGCTCAAACTTTTCCACGGTGCGCAGAATTGCATGCGGACTGAAGCCATGATGACGACCGACCTCACGACGAAATTCACGTTGCGTATTTACAAATGAGCCGGAATTTCAATAATATTTCTTAATAATTTCCACATGTTCGGGAAGTGTCAAACGATGAATGATGAAATGGCAAACCTTACTGAATATTTTCGCAGCTGGATGTCATTGGTAACTTTGACACCTGCTTAAACATAACGATTGGAGAAACTATCATTGATATCTGGTCACCCTTTATATGTCCTTATAGTACAAACCATCCCGTGGATTTGATGAAGTTCAAGATGTCATTCACCGGTCTGCCAGATAGTTCTTCTAATCTGGAAGAAGTGTTGTAACACAAGTGTCTAGAGAGGTCCACCTGTTGTTTGCCTTTAGATTTATTCCCTGCTTCGAACTTTAGTGTGCAAAGCGGGGTGTTCACTAAGGGAATCTCGTACAAGCTCCACTTGGGAACATGATAGCCTTCATAAAGAGCGTAGGCTGGTTTGCAACAGAACCCACCGCAAGACAAAGGTTTTAAATATAGCTTCCACACAACAAAAAAGGGAAACACAATGGACCGTATGGCCTCCGCGATAAGCACTTAAGTGCACTTCCCTCCAACCTAACCTAACCTAACCTACTATAGCCGTACACATCCATAGGATGTACGAGTAGAAGACTATCGTAGGCTTTTCGATTCTTTCATTAATATTCACCGTCCAATTGAGTTTCTTTTCGAGCACGAGTCCGCAGCATTTGGCACTATTAGAGATTCTGAGAGGGGTGCCTCCAACAGAAGGTGTTAAAAATTGTGGTATTTTCCATTTGTTAGTAAATAGTACCAATTCGGTATTTTGGGGGTTAACAGACAGGCCACACTTGTCAGCCCAGGTATTTAAGGTCCTTAATGCCCGTTTTAATTGCTCGCTAAGAGTTGGGAGAAATTTGCATGTAGCCAGCAGCACTACGTCGTCTGCATAAGCAGTTGCTTTGACACCGCTGTTTCCGAGTTGTAGAAGTACTTCTTTTAGAATGATTAACTATAGCAGTGGTGATATGACTCCGCCTTGAGGTGCACCTCAGACGTATGGTTCTAACTTTGTCCCACCAAGTTCAACTATAATATGTCTTTCCTCAAGTATATTAATTGGGGTGTTATGAATATAGAGGTTTGTTAAGGTTCTGCGCACCGCAACCTTGAGAAACCTTGTTTTCGTCGAAGATCCAATTGATTCTATAACAATGTATTTACTTTGATCTTATTGGTATAGCCTTTAGAACAAACAGCAGATACTGAATACGTGTGGAAGAATTCGCAGTTTGGCTGTGTGATTTGCTAAGAAAAACCACAAAGGTATACCCGTGCTCAAATAAGCATCAAGCTATGAACTCCTCCGCGGAGTCTGCGAACAGCGTTTGTTTCTCTAGGTTAGGAGTGAAAGTACATACTCAAGAAATGGACGATCCTTAGCCAGCTGCTTCCCTTTGCGTACACCAAGTTGGGTGAGGTACCCTTCCACTTGCGAACGCCATTAAAGATAAGGTTTTCCTTTTCTGTGTTGTCTCTCTTGATTGGAGTTGAAAACTCTTCGGATCATTCACTCTACATTACCTAACCTTATTACACAAAGAATTCATGCATTTCGTAATTGAATTTTCTCTTCCAGATACCTTCAACAGATATATGGGGCCAATTAGGTCGTCGACAAAGAGTTTGAGGTGTTCACATATTACACTAGATAGGATTATGTCGTCGATGTTCAGGAGGTTCTGTAATTAGCCAGGAGGAGCGATTTCCTTTCTAGTGGCACAAGCGAATGGTACCCCCAATCATAGGGCATGTTTGCATCAAGTAAACTCCTGTGGCTTTGAAAAATTCAACTCATAGACCGTCTGGGCAAACAATTTACTTGGGTGGTTCGAGAAACCGGCTTTCATCCAAATTTAGAGGAAGAAGATCAGTCTGCCTGATAGTGGAAAGTTGGCTTTCGTCAGCCTTTAATAGTCTGCAGAAACGTTCCTTCCATTCGACATTCCTTCAACACTATTGTATTTCCATTTACCTCTTTTCTCGGCGGTTATCCAAACGAGACCGAACCTTTTTATAGCAACGGTGTAAAGGTGCCTTGAGAAGAGAGTCTTCCCCGAACCATGGATACTTCAACATCTGGTGTTACTACCCAAAGGAAACAAACCACCCGGAGAACCTTCTTCGTATCGGTCATTATGCCTGCTAGATACTATGGGAAAGATCCTAGAATGTATCATATACGGTAGACAGATCGCGGTGGCAGGGTATAGAGAAGCTCTACCAATAAGCTTTCAGAAAATCGCATTCTACCGTCGATGCCATAAGGGCGGTAGTAGATATAGCAGCTGGTCACAAAGAAATACTGTGCAGTAGTAATGCTTAACATAACTTCAATTTGGCGAACTGGTTATACATTAGGAAATCTCTGACCAAAATAGATACACCATACTACCTATTAAAGATAGTCATGAATTATTTCACCAACAGGAAGTTGAGGTACCAGACTGATGATAGCGTTAAGTACTACAACGTTTCCGCAGGAGTTCCATAGGGGTCAGTCCTTGGACCTATCCATTGGAACATAATGTATGATGGAGTCCTACGACTAATGCTGCCACAAGGAGTTAAGGTGCTTGGCTTTGCTGACGATATCGCCGTGGTTACTGTGGCCAAACACATCCACGAGATAGAATCTGCCATGGATGAAGCAGTCGTCAAGATCAAAAATTGGCTAGAGTCTGCCGGTCTAGAGCTACCTGACCACAAGACAGTAAGGGTCTAAAGAGGCATTAAAATACCTAGGAGTAATGCTCGACAACGGGCTGAATTTCAAAACTCACGTCGAGTATTCAAGTAAAAAGGCGTCACAGATGCAGGCAGCGCTTTCCCGTATGCTGGCAAATATGGGTGGGCCTGTGTACACCAGGATGATCCTGCTATCCAAAGTGGTAAGTTCAATCTTTTTATATGGTGCCCCGGTCTGGACGGGGACACTCACAACGAAGGAAACAAGAAGGAAGCTGTCGTCTGCCAGGCTCTGCGCAATCAGAACTATAAGCGTGTTATAGCCGAAATGATCCTCATCAACATTCTCGCTAACAAAATGCAGAGCGAACCGTGAACCGTCAAAAAAGCAGCGCCATCGGGAGGGTAAAACGGGAAGAAAGGGCAACATCTATAGCTCTGAGGCAAGCCAAGTGGGATAACATGGCAATCGAGGTCTAGACAAAAAAAGCACACGGGGACTGCAACTACCACTTTGCATAGTTCCTCTCCGGGTATGGCGGCTATCGAAAATATCTCCACACGATAGCTCGCCCTTCTGTCCTGAATGCGCAGATAAAGAGGACAGGCAGCACGCAGTGTTGAATATAGCAGAATGAACCTGCCAAGCCCACAGCTTCTAATAAGCCATATAACGAGGTCAGGGGATGGACTGGCTGGAGAACTCTTCCTTCATAACGAGCTGAGAAAAGTCGAAAAACTAAGAAGAGCCGAAATGGCAAATGCAGATGATATAGCATACTGGTACATATGCACTCGGAAGTCATAAAATCATAAAGTTTTCATAGTGCGGTGTTTTTTTTTTTTTGCACAGGGTGTACATAATAAATTCAGTTAGTTAGGTAGTTACAATCATTTCTCCTTAACTTGTTCATTTTCCACGGATATAAAAACAGGATCAACAGATGTTCCGTATCAGAAGAAATCTCCAAAAACTCAACGAACCTAAGCATAAGTAATTCCAATTCATTATGCGCCAACATAATCCAAATAACCCCCTACAACACCCTATGAAACTTCAATACAAAAGGAAATAATCAACGACTCAAGGCTACGCCAACAAGTATTATCATCCTTAATGCATACAGATTATGAAGAGTGCGCGCAAGCAGCATCCTGCACACACCACCACCCTCAAGCGGCACACTTATTTAGCCTGCAATTGAAAATAGCACCAGTAGCTACTTAAACATTAAGATTCATGAATTCCTCGAGAGTGCATGGAAAAGCGCAGAGAAACAGTCTCTCGCCTTTCATCCATTAAAAAACACACACACTAACAACTCTCGAAGTCGAATCAATTATTCCTGAGTATCTTTGACATGTAGATCTGAGCTCTCCATCTGCATTTGTGAAGGATTCTCCTCTGACAATGGACCCCTATATGTCAGAGGTACATTGATGAGATTACCCTCGCACACAGACGGAAATAGAACAATTAAACCTGCACCAAGTGGGAATTATGATCTGGGATATGAGAACGATCCGAGGATATCGAGTCAGTTGTTGTTATGATTTGCTTTATTCTCCAATGGGACCATGTATGTTTGTGTGAGAAGTTTGTGCCAATCGATTTGCCTTCAATTGTGCAAATTATATCGTCGGTTAATCCTTTACGGAACTGCAGGATATTTATAGCATTGGCATATAATTCATACTAATCAAAGCCATTATCATAATGCAATTGTACGGAATGATGGCATTAGATTGATAGAGTTGCTGGGAAAGGCGCTGGTGATTGATTGCAATCATAAAGCATATTACAGTCAAAGTTGGAAAGTGAATTTATTTGATTACATTGCTTGGTCATTTTCAAGCATCATTAGCCTTAGTCTACAGAGGGTATAATAGTCATTTGCATAAATTACACAATGAAGTGGGATAGTAATCACTAGCAAAGTGAAGAAATCGTGTTGAATCGCATTTAAGTCCTTGCTCTCCCTTGAGACCAACTGAAGGAGAAAACCAACAATTTTCCTAAGTGGAAAAGCGATGAACTGAAACAGAAGCATCCTAACTATTGGATTGCTTTACTGTTCTTCTTTCACAAGAGGTCCTTGACGATTCGTTACTACAGTTCGGAGAAGAATATGCCAATAATGGTTCGAGGAAGAGTGGAAAGTTAATTTCAACTCAACCTTACCATGAAGTTTTGTACAAATATGTTCAGCTGGAAGTCGTAAGGGTTTTATTAAGCATTACGAAAGAAACCTGAAACATTGAGTGTTAATAGTGGTTTAGGGAAGATACATATTTATGCTGCCACTCTACAATGTCCATACAATCCTTGTGAATCCAAGCTCCGAATATGTTGTACTTAAGCTATAAAATCTGTCATAGAATGCTATACACTCTTTTAAAGATGTTGTAAAAGAATAACTAAAACACTAAAGGTGTCCTAAAATTCACGCAAGATTTGAATTTTGCGCCATTTGTTCTGTAAAGTGTTACCAACGAAAAAAAAAAAAAAAAAAAAGACAGCGTGACAGCTGACAGTTCACGGTTATTCAAAATGGAGTGCTACACGAAAGAACGACGCGTTTTCATTGTTGATCGATATTTTAAAAATAATGAAGGTTTGGCAGCTACAGTTCGCAATTTTCGTACAAAATATGGTCGGAATAGTGATTTAACTTCATCAACTGTGAAGAGATTAATTCAAAAATTCAGGGAGATTGGATCAATTGGTGATCTTAGAAACTCTGGCCGTCCTTCAACAAGTCGTTCAACACAAAACTTCGAAACAGTTCGTGAGAGTGTTGTTGAGTATCCAGGAACATCAATTCGGCACCGTGGTCATGAATTGGACATTTCGAGAAGCTCTCTACAGCATATTCTCACGAAAGATTTGCATCTTCATGCATACAAAGTGCAATTGACTCAAGAACTGAAGCCTACTGACAACAACAAGTGGATGCTGATTTTTCAAACAAAATCATCTTCAGCGATGAGGCTCATTTTCATCTTGGGGTTCAGAAAATCCAAGAGTGATTGTTAAGAAGCAAATGCATCCACAACGTGTCACTGTTTGATGCGGATTTTGGACTGGAGGCATCATCGGACCATTCTTCTTTGAAAATGCGGCTGGTCAGGCGATAACGTTAATGGTGCTCGTTATCGCGACATGATAATCCATTTTTTTGTGCCTGAATTGGAAGATATGGATGTTGACCGCATGTGGTTTCAACAAGATGGTGCCACATGTCATACAGCCCGAGAAACAATTCAGTTACTGCATGAGTCAGTGCCTGGTCGTGTAATTTCTCGTTTTGGTGATCAGAATTGACTGCCCAGATCATGCGATTTAACATCGTTTGACTTTTTTCTTTGGAGTTTTTAAGGTTTTTACAAACAAGCCCACGACCACGCTCGAGCAAATTGGGCGCTGTATCAAGGAAATTCAGCCACATTTATGCAAAACGGTCTTGGAAAATCTCGACAAAAGGCGTGGAACCATTTACCCGATATGCTATTCCATACAAAACCCTATACTGTATACTTTATGAATCAATAAAACATTTACAATTAAATGTAAAGTAAAACCGGTATGTAAACATGAGATTCCAGATTACAGACATCCGGAGGATACTCGTAAGTTACGTCTGGTGATCGTTGTACTTGCGGGAGCTAGCTGCTCGACAGTCTGAAAACCTCAATCGTCATGTTCTTCTCTAAATTTCTTCGAGGGCGAGGTAGCTATTAAGACATGAGGTTTTGGACAATCATATGGAAGATCTTACATTCTGAGAAACATCACTGGTTTCTGAAAACAGTGAAGCAAAACTTTGTACGAGTATATTAACAAAAAAAAAAAAAAAACTAAAACAAAAATAGAAATCTCTGCTAAGTTCAATGCACCCTTTTTCGATATTTTTCGTTTTACCCTCATTGACTTGGATTGGTATAATTTGTACTCCTTTCACTAAATAACCTGTGGTGAAGCTTTCCCCCATCACGTCGGTTTTGGTTTCATTGGTCACGTACCCATTCCCATTTGTATTCCTATTCGTACGTTCCTCGACGAGCACGTGTCCTTAACTACAGCACATACTCCCACGCACGTCTTACAATGACGCCACTCCTTCTCAGTCCTAACTCCTTCAAATAGGGTATCCCAAAACTACCAAGTTGCAGCGTTTTATATTTTCTTTGATCTTTAATTTTTATATTTTTAATGGCCACACCCGCACAATACTTTGGTGTATACGATGTGCAAGTGTAAGGCGATTCGAGTATTTAAAAGGACACTCAGAATCTAAGTGATTCACATCGTGGCACAATCCGTATGGTCTTGCTGATGCAGTTGCTGTACTCAAATGGAATTGCATTGGTGCGCGTGTATTCAGGATGTGCACTCATTTTGTGAAATATGCAAAAAGGATAAACGTGCACAATCAGTTGCTGCCAGGAAGAAATCTTTAATTCATTAATCACTGTTGGTGTTTCTGTATATACTCCTCACCACGCTAGAATGTGTCCGATGGGCGATTGCTTTTTCATGCACAACAGGATGTAGACGGGTTGTGTCTACCTCAAGGACGAATTTAATGTGTTAAAAGCTTTAATGACTGTGAAGGACTCTTTTTTAATTCCTCTCAAAATCGAAGATGCAGTTTTACTTGTATCGCTTCAATTTGTCCTTGTGGATGTTTTCCATAAATATAAAAGGCCATTGGATGATATACAAGAAAGACCGATCCCGAGAGAAAATATTTGGATATACGAAATCGTGGTTTTCTTGAAACTTGCTTTCACGTTTCTCCTTTGTGTGATTAACGATACGATATTTACTGGAGCTGAAACGTTGAGTGGTTTCTTTTCTGCTCAAATAATGTAAATGAATGCCACAAGGATGAAGAAAAATTGTGATGAATGGAAGTAGTACGCAAAGTGTTTGAACCTTTTGGGTACTACCTTTAGAAGTAAATGAAAATGTCATGAAGTGGAAAACTCTAAGAAAATTCTTGATTAACAAGAATTGGGGACTTTTTTTTTAGTTTTGAAGGCTGCCTATTGTTAGGCAGGTTTTGTAATTTGAATGGTAATTTGTTTTCTTCTCCATTCTGACTGTGAAATTATTGTTTTTTTCTGCTGGATTTTGATGCACATAAAGAAGACGGTATACGTTTCAAAAGAATAGTGGGCTGCAAGTTTTGTCTCTCTGGGTTTGTGATAAAACCAAAATTCTTATTTACATGGATCTATCTACACTGACGGATCTAAAATGAATAAAGAAACTATCTCCAGACTTTTCTGTAAGTCCCTGCTTATCAACGTGAAGTCTTTGATATTGAGAGGACAGCACAAATTGTATCTGCAACGATACCTTATTGACAGATGATTGACGGCTAACTTAGATGAAAATTTGTTTGAAAACCCTGGGAAGCTAAGATTTTAGACCCCTAGTTAAACCACCCAGATAACTGAGTCAGGTCTCCAGACCTGGGAAAAAATGTCTACTATTAGTTGTGCTTCTTCTAAGTCACACAGTAGATAACGAATAGATTCTATTTCTTCCTCATCCCTACAGCTTCTACAATACTCATTGTATGGAAGACCTAGTCGTGCTGCATGACTGCCCACCAAGCAGTGCCCAGTCAGGACGCCAACATCCGTTCGAATTTCCCTACCACTATACTTTGTTAGACTAATAGATCCCTTCCCATTAAATACTGGCCATAACGATCTAGCTGCAGCACATGTGTCTAATTGATACCAGCGCTTAGTACAAAATACCCAACAAAAAATAATCGCCATTAGACAAAATCGCTAAGAAATTAAATCCAACTAGCTACTCGTATTATCTTCTCAGACAAAATATACACTGACAAAATCTCCAACGAAACAACCTTTTTTTTCAAAATCTCCAAATGCCCAGTATCCATGTACATGGTTTGGTTACATGCCGCGTAGCTGCGCCCTGAGCACGAGTCCGAAGGCCGTCCGGTGTATGAGTCGAAGAGCTGTCCCATAGTGTGAAATCCTATTATCCCGCGAAGTGGGCCACCCAAGAACTGTTAAGATACAGGCGCCTGCCAGACAACAAGCATTTACCATTTTGAAATGCCAGTCATGCCCAACCCAATTTTTCGGGATTTAGTTTTCAGAATTTTTTTCGGGATTTTGGATTTATTGCAAAGGGGATTTTAGCTTTGGGGATTCTCTATTTTGGATTTGGCTATTGGAGATGTCTTTTTGGGGATTTTGGGTTTGGGGATAATGTCTTTGGGAAAATGTTACCAACCCCGATTATTGGCCTTCTTAATGGATTCTATGTCTATTTTTCTGCACACTACGCGGTGGGCTAGCTTCTATTAGGGATTGTGAAAAATTTAGACCGGTACCGTTTCTAGCCAGCTCATCCGCCTATTCTTTTCCGGTGACACTTATGTCCCGGTTTCCAGTATGCACAGTTTTACCAGCTTGGATCTTATCGTCGTTGATTGCAACGCCTTAGTGGCTGCTTGACTAACAACAACGAAATCAAATCCCTCCAGGATTACAGTCTTCGTAGAATTTAATCAGAAATTAAGCCACTATGCAGCGAAACAATTAGATCAAAAGCAGCCTCCAGTTGTATTCAAACCCTGATACAAGTCAATCTCTTCTGGGTTTAACCAAAGCATACAATGGATAAAAGAGAAACTCATATCCTGATATGTACTGACAGGACAATTGCGAAAGTTGCAATAATCATAAGGTTACGCATCAACTCACTTGACTACTGCAAGAGCTGCCAGGATTAGAACTTGGTGCACAAAAGAAATGGAGAACACAACGCAACCGGGACACTCTGCTGCAAATCCTCGTATAAGATATAATTAAATTACATATAAAGGGTGTTTTTTTTTTTAGAGGTATAGAATTTTGAAATGAAATAAAAGAAATAAAAATCATAGTAATGGCCATAGTATTGGCTTTATTGGGAAGATAATTTCATGCCATTAGTGCTTAGATATGATTTGGAGCATATGTGCGCCGCGGCTGGCTCGAATAAAGCGCGATCTGGAATTCCGATTTTCGACTACTTTTTCGAGCAGCTGGCTTCCAAGTCGTCCATCGTCTCTGGTTTATTGGCGTAGACTAGCCACTTCACACCAAATAGTGACTTTTTGTGGATGTAACGGTCTCAATAATGGCTAGGGAATTTCCTTCACTCCAAATGCTGGAATTTTGCTTGTTAACTTAACCATTCAACCAAAAATGACCCTCATCGCTGAACAAAATGGATCAAGAGCGATCTCGTACGACGCACACGATGGTCAAGCGGCTTCAATTCTTTCACGAGCTGGATTTTATAAGCTCGAAAACCAAGATCTTTCCGCAAAATCTTCCATAAAGTGGATGGACACAGCTCCAATTACTGTGCACGACGGCGAATTGACTTATTCGGGTTCTCCTCCATACTACGCTCCACAGCAGCAACAGATTCCTCGGTACGCATTGTAAGGCATTTCTGTGGATGCATATTATAAATTAGAGTATGCATTGTGCGAAAAAGATCCATGGTTATTCGAATTACTTGCGCGGATGAACGATAATGTCGACCGTAAAATGGACTTAGCGCACGGTAAATTTAGCGAACTGAACCACGATTTACGAACAAAAAAACTGAGCACAAATCAGCTGTCAGCTGTCAAATTGGCTGTCGCTGAAAAAAGTATTACCAATTCGAAAAACAAACCTCTAAAAAACACCCTTTTCAAGATAGCTTCGTTAAAAATTCACCACCAAACTGAGTACTAAATAAAGGGCACAGCTGGGTTGCACGTTCTGGTGGAAGAAACGATCGCAAACGAGACACAACGATAGACGAACTTCATTCGTAAAATTTAAACGCATTTCCGTGATAGACGGACACATCAGAGAACAGCGTGTAATAAATGGGTTCAAGCAGTCTGTAAGCCTTCGATTCAACACTGTAATCTACTAAAACAAACTCAGAAGATTTTGGGCTCAACTTACTACGGTTTTTTTTTTTTTTTTTTGTATGTATGACATGCATAACATCTCATCCGAACAATACAAGCATCTTATTCAAAGACAGAAACGAAACTTCATTATGGGAGGAGATTTCAACGCTAAACACACCTACTGGGGATCTCGACTAATAATAAAAAAAGGTCGAGAGCTATACAAAGCGGCTCAGGATATGGGATGTGAGTTCATATCTACTGGAAAGCCCACGTACTGGCCAACAGATCCAGATAAAATTCCAGATCTAGTTGACTTCTTCGTGGTCAAAAAAAATCTCAAAAAATTGCATGCACATTGAAGAAAGGTTTAATCTGAGTTCAGATCATTCTCCGATCATCCTAATCCTGAGCGATGACATCATCCTAAAAGAAAAAAACACAATCTTGGCAAACAACCGCACTGATTGGGCTCTTTTTAAACAGTTTTTGGATCAAGAGATCAACTTATCTACCCCCCTTAAAACTACTGCAGAACTTGAAGATGATGTCCTAAAATTCACCCAACAAATTCAACAAGCGGTCTGGAAATCAACTCCAGTCCTAAAAAAGATAGCAGTTGGCCAAAACTTTCCCAAAGAAATATTAGAATTAGTAGCCAAAAAATGAAAACTTCGAGCTAAATGGCAGCAAACTCGGGCTGCAATAGATAAAAGAAATCTCAATAGAATCTCCCAGCATCTTCGCCGTGTTATAAAAGAAATAAAAAATGAGTCTATAAATAAGTATCTTAGAGAACTTACGCACGATAAAAGTACCACCAAACACCTAAACAGATCAATGGGGCTAAGTCACCCCATCAGAAAAAATGATAGACAGTGGGCGAAAACGAATGCAGAGAAAGCTACCTTATTCGCCGAGCATCTAACCACCACTTTTAAACTACATGCAAGTCAATGTAATATGGCGTACTATACGCGCAGCCAAGAAATCGAAGATATTCCACCAGTCTCTGTGTCTGCAGTTAAAAAAGAAATTAAGACAAGACTCAAGACAAAGAAAGCCCCAGGGTATGACCTTATTACAGGCGAAATTCTAAAACAACTTCCACACAAAGGTATGGTGAAGCTTACCAACTTAATTCAAGCTGCAATCAGACTTTATCACGTTCCTTGTCACTGGAAAGTTGCTGAAGTGATCATGGTACCTAAACCTGGTAAATCACCGTATATCCATACTCCCAGTCATGTCAAAATTGTTTCAGAGCTGGCTTCTCAAACGCCTAAAAACAATCATTGAGCGTAAAAAACTAGTACCAAGTCACCAGTTTGGGTTTAGAGAAAGTCATTCAACTATAGACCAAGTTCATAGAATTACTGATGTCATAGAAAAGTCCCTGGAAGAGAAAAAGGTTTGTTCTGGGTGTTTTTTGGACGTAGCTCAAACCTTCCACAAAGTCTGGCACGAAGGACTAGTGAAAAAACTGAAAAATATTCTACCAATTCAGTATTCCAAGTTACTTGAATCTTACTTGTCACCTCGTTTCTTCAGAATTAAACAAAAAGATCCGTAGTCTGAGCTAAGGGAAATAAAAGCAGGAATTCCTCAGGGCAGCATACTGGGTCCAACACTCTACTTTTTGTTCGTTTCTTCAGAATTAAACAAAAAGATGCGTACTCTGAGCTAAGGGAAATAAAAGCGGGATTTCCTCAGGGCAGCATACTGGGTCCAACACTCTACCTTTTGTTCACCAATGATTTACCTACTCCACCAGACAGCATAATAGCTATAGTCGGCAAAACAGCAGAAGAATCAGCGAGAAAACTACAGACAGCGATGAACGCCATCGAATTGTGGACTAAAAAATGGCTCATAAAAATAAACGATGCAAAGTTTTATTACAAAAGAATAAGGGAAATTCCGATATTCATCAACAACACCCAAATTCCTTAGGCCAACACCCTTTTTTTTTGCCAACACCCTAGGTGCAAAACTTCGTTGGAAATAGCACGTCAAGAAAAAAAGACACGAAATCAAGCTAAAACTAAACAAAATGGACTGGCTCATTGGAAGACGGTCAGTCTTATCTATTGACAATGAACTCTTGCTCTACAAACCTATGGCATCCAATTATGGGGGTGTGCTAAGGAAAGTACCATCAAAACCATTCAAAGGCTTCAAAACAAAGTACTGCGGCGCATTGTTAATGCACCATGGTACATTCGTAGCGCAGACCTTCATCGTGACCTGATGATGGAAACCATATCTAGCGAGATTCAGAGGTATGCAACAGCTCACGCGAACAGACTGAGGCAGCACACAAATGAAGAGGCATCTAAACTCATAAACCAAAGTGAGCAAGTTAGAAGACTCCAACGTAAGAAGCCGCACGACCTAGTAGTGCAATAGACAAACTAGTGACTCCGATGGGCATCAACTAGTTTAATTATTTATTTACTTTTTAATTTTATTCATATGCAATCTGCTTGTTAGTTTTATTGACTAGTTGTAGTGTCATGTAAATGTATGGATGTTTGACACTGAGATTGATGCCAATCCATAGCTCCTCTGGATTGCAAATTTTTTTACTGTTTCTGTCCAAATCCTCCTTCCATACCTGAATCGAGCAACATGCATCGTACGCGCTCCAATAAAGTTCGGTTGAGTCGCTCGTGAAAGGGGTTGTTTGATGTAAGATTCCATGGCCTTCAGATAAGATAATCGCAAATTTATTTGCCCACTTTTTCAGCCAATCATTTTGCAACCATGGGCTTGAAGTTGATCTTGAATACTTCTCCTACATGAAAAGCTGTGCCCAAACCTCGTTAGTCTCCGTTGACATAACCGTGGAACACGTGAAAGAAAAAATAAAAAACTCAAGAACGAATACTCTCCTGGTCCTGATGGTATCCCTTCAATAGCACTGACAAATTGCTTGAACCATCTAGCCCAACCCCTCACGGCTCTCTTCCAGATATCTATCGCACAAGGAGTCTTCCCCAAGCTTTGGAAGAGCTCTTACATAATTCACAAAAAGGGTCCCAAGAATGAAATCTCCAACTACCGGTCCATTGCTAAACTCTCCTGCGTTCCTAAGCTCTTTGAAAGCATTATTATATGTTCTTCCATTGTAAGTCTATATTTTCCCCTAACCAGCACAGATTTCTTAAGGGAAGGTCAACAACTACTAACTTAACGGAATTCGTATCTAGCACTCTGTGTGCATTAGAGGATGGCAAAGAAGTTTATGTAATTACCACAGATTTTATTAAGGCCTTCGATAAAATCTCGCACAGAATCATTCTTTTTAAACTCAAATCCCTTGGTTTCCAACTGAGTTTCATTGGGTGGATTAAATCCTACCTTGAGGAACGCCAATACAAAATACTATTTAGATAGGTTGTATCCGACCCCATTAAAGCCACTTCCGGGGTCCCTCAAGGTAGCCATCTTGGTCCCCTGATTTTCATTTTGTCAATTAACAACGTTGACTTCATCATCAAAGACTCTTATCTATCCATCTACGCTGATGACATTAAAATCTTCAGGCACATATTAAACCCCGCCGACTCTTGCTCACTTCAAGCTGACTTGAACAACTTTTCAACCTGGTGTCAAAAAAATTTTCTTGAGCTCAACGTCAACAAATGTCAAGCTATTACGCATTCCCGAAAGCGTCTTCCAGCCCCTAGATCCTATTTCATCTCTGACGAGCTCGTCCCTTCTGTAACTTTATTACGCGATTTGGGTGTTATCTGCGACAGAGAACTAAATTTCCGCTGCCATATTGACAACATTATTAGCAGAGCCAACTCTGCGCTCGGTTTCGTAAAACGTTGGTCTAAAGAATTCTCGAACCCCTACGTTACGAAATCTCTCTACTTCACATTTGTTCGGCCAATCCTCGAATATGCTAGCCAAGTATTGCCCCTATCATGATACCCATTCCCTTCGAATATAGGCTGTTCAACGCAGGTTCATCCGTTTTGCTCTTCGCGGTCTTCCTTGGTCTGACAGGAATAACTTACCCCCCTATGAGAATCGTCTGAAATTAATTAACGTACAGCCACTTGAAATGCGTCGAGAAATTGCTGACATACTCTTTGTACATCAGCTGTTAGCAGGAAACATCGACTGCCCTAATCTGCTCCAAATGATCTCCCTTAACACTAACCCACGCCTCCTGAGGTCTGTACCCATCTTCCGTCTCAATTTTCATCGCACCAATTATGGTTGTAACGAGCCAATGTCTAGAATGCTACGTTTGGCCAAGGGCGTGCACAGCTCTTTTGATTTTCACTGCAGCAGATTTGCACTTAGAAACGTCATCAATATCGCGACCCGATACCGCCCTACTAAACCGGAGACGCTCTACACTGCCGTGTGCAACGTCTCTGTCGTAGTTGAGTCGCCTATCCACAGCTGTCCGAGCAACGTGGAAGATTAGCGGCACTGCCAATCTGTCCTGGATCAGACCCTTCTTATCAAAATAGAGGAACGCCTCTGGGGGAACAAATCCGTTAAGGCGCACTCTCTCATGATACTCGTAATTGGGGTAATAAGCCCCGGAGATCAGGTTGTTCGTCGAGCTCATTGCTCTTGCAATGTGTCTTCGAATCAGCTTGATAATGAAATTATCCACTCTTATTAGGTTAGCCCTGTTGTATAGGACCTCATTGGGATAGAATTTTATGTACTGGGACTCTGGCGTTCTATATAAATGAAGGCAAGCCCGAAGGCAAGCCCTCTCAAACACCCGAATCTTTTCCAACAAGCTTGCTCCCACGTTGAACCACACGGGGCATCCATATACGAGCATGGGCCTAATGAGGGCCATGTAGCAGATTACCTTTACCCTTGCATCGAGTTGCTTGCTATAAAAAAGTCTCTTTGTAAGGGCAAAAGCACCTTTGGCTCTGGCCAGAGCAGCATCTATATGTTTGTTAAAATATAGATATTGGTCTAACCAAAGCCCCAGGTATCTGACTACACTTCGACTCGCAAGTGGCTGTCCGTGCGGTCCAACTATTGAGAACTTTCGCCAATGCTTTCTGGTATCCCTAGAGGCACCAGACAACGGCGTCCTAAAAAGAATGGTTTCCGATTTCTGGAAGTTGATCTTCAACTTCCAGTCATCGCAATATCGCTGAATCTTATCGAAGTCACGTTGCAAGAGAATTGCAATGACCTCGATTTTTGGTCCTGATCTGTACGCTATCAAGTCGTCTGCATACGCTATGGCATGGTGAAGTGATCCTATGAGATCGCTCGTGCAAATGTTGAAAAGGATCAGTGAATTAACCGCACCTTGTTGCAGACCGTTTTTAATTAGAAATGTTCCAGCAGAAGTCACATTGCCATTTTTGATGATGAACTGTCTACTGGTGAGCATGTTATGAAGTATGTACAGCAGTGGTTTGCTTATGCCCAACCTGCTCAACTTGTAGAAGAGTCCCTCTAGCCATACGGTGTCGAAGGCCTTCTCCAAGTCAATCAGGCAGGCACCCGTGCACTGTTTCTTGCTTTTGTTCCATTGGATATCCGATACCAGTTTAGACGCGGCATGTATTGTATCATGCCCCGCCTTAAAACCGAATTGGTTATCCGGAATTATATTACTGTTCTCAGTCCACTTAAGCAGGGCTCTATTGATCACTTTCTCGAATACCTTGCTGATGTTCGGAAGGAGACTTATCGACCGGAGATTTGCCGGATTGGAAGTGTCCTTACCCCTTTTGGGGATGGGTTGTATCACTGCTGGTTTCCAGTGCGCTGGATAATGTGCATTATTCAGCGCATTGTTAAACAGAGTGGTGTAAATGTCCACCGCTTCTAGTGGGAGATGTCGAAGCACAATGTTCGATACTCCATCGATTCCCGCAGGTTTCTTCCTCCTCAATGAGTCGAAGATCGCTTGGAGCTCCACCTTCGATATGAACGGGGGATGTACCCTTTCATCGGCGATCACATTATTTGCCATGTTATCGTCATTGAACTCGGTAAAACCTATGTTCTCGGATCGCCAGTGCTCTATATCATTTCGAAGGTAGAAGTTGTGCACAAGGACGCGATTTTCCAGGTCGTGGTTCGGGTAAATGGTATCATTCACCTTGCAGCCAATAATCTCTTGTGGTTATAATTCTCTCTTAATTCCGCGACGTCGTCTTAGACATAATCCTTCTCTATCCGTGGACACAAACCTCGAATTTGTTCCGAAAAGACACTTCGGAATGTAATTTTGTGTTGCTTACTTTTGGGCGTAGTTATTATGCTACATTATGTTACAATATATTTGCTTTAACCTACATTTTCTGTTACCACAATGTCCTCATATATTTGAGTTATGATGCTTTACAATCACAATTTTCTTCATCGTCTGTGACCTGCTTCGGAGGTTCATATATTAAAATGTCTAAGCATTCGTCAATGTTTCTTTGAATTCGTGCACGCTCACACTTTGAAACATCATACTATTTCTTGCCAGCGATAAACATTACTTTCTATATATGAATCAGCGCGATTGTGCTATTTAATATTTTTGGGTATTTACTTGACTCATGCATTTCTCAGTGTGCTTAGCTGTTTACGTAAGAAAGATAAACCAAGTGAATTTTTGCAACTTGTCGTTCGATGTTCTTGGATGAAGACGTTCAACTTATGTGTGTTGGAGTGAAATATCTCACAAGTGTAAATATTGTAGCATAATAATAACTACGCCCCCTAAAAATATGACGCAACAAATTCCGAAGTGACTTTTCATTCTGGCAGAATTTTGGTTCGAACTGTCCTTTCATTCGAGGTTCGTGTCTGGGACGAAGTCTCCACAGCTCATGTCAACGAAAGAGACGAATAATATCAGGGATAAAAGGGAATTATAACTGCAAGAATTATTTCTCTCGTTCCAGTGGTCGAAGAATTTGCTAGAAGTTTCTGGCTATCAGAAACTTCTGCTATATAAGGACAGATGGCGATCAAAAAAAGACACAGTTGGTTTAGAACCGTGGCGAAGAGATTGGAAAAGTGATAATGGGCGAAGTTGTAATTTGGTGATAAATTGAAAGTTGAGAGTGAACAAGAAAAAGTAATTAGTTTGGATTTGTGAATTAAGTAATTGAAAGGAGATAAAGTGATTTGAGAGGAAAGAGACCTTGTAAGAAAAGAATTTGCGAAGAATAGTATAGTGTGAACTTGAATTGTTCTATAGAGTAGAAAATAAAGAAATAATTTCACAGAATAATTGTTTTATCTACTCGAGCCGTAGCTCGCATATTACAATATTATAATGTTAGGTGCTTTCTATAAACACTTCGATCATTTAAATCGAACACATATTTTTGACGATACAACTCTTTTTGTTTATTTTGCTCTGGATGGGTCTTGCGACCGCGATGTCGTTCTACCATTTACGTTTCCTAGGATGCTCATTACACCCGTAATTCGTACGGTGAAACTTGAGTCGGAAGAGAGGTATTGACCTCAGAATACGCGGATTGGTGCTGAGTGAGATGGTTTGGAGCAGCATAGGACAATCAATGCTGCCTGCTAATACTCGTAGCTAATGTACAAATAGTATGTCGGCAACTTTTCTACGCTTTTAGCAAGTTTAAACGATGCTCGTAAGGAGGTAGGTTGAAACTGTCAGGCCACGGGATTCCACGTAGAGCAAAACGGATGAACTTCCGTTGAACACAATCAATTCGATACGAATGTGTATCGAGATAGGAAGTCCAAACTAGGCTGGCATATTCTAGAATTGGTCTTACAAATGTGAAGTACAGGGAATTCCTTGGATCAACGTTTCACATAACCTAGCGCAGAATTTGCTCTGCTAATAATATTGTCAATATTTTTTTTTTTTTTTTTGTTGCGCCTGGAGGTGCAGGAATCTTCAAAAGATTCCATTGGTTATACCCGATTCATATATCTGACCTGATGATCATAAGTGTCGGCCAGTATATGCCTACGGGTTAAACCTCACCCCCCAGAGAGGTACTATGAGAACCGACCGCTCGTGCTCATAGTAGTAGGAAATTCGTTCCTCTCATTTTTTCGTTTTGTGGTGACTACGACTAAGTTACCTTAACAAGTACTTTACGCTTCTGTAGTGTTAATCTCGTTATGTAGGTAGCTTTCCAGCGAAGGCACCTACTAATACCATCATTATATGCGGTTTTCCCTTACTGCGCCAGATCGTACGGTCTTGTTCTTTGTAGTCGGCGCTCGAGGTTTGTCACGTCCAGAGTACGGATTATTTCATTATTGCAATGATCATGAAGGCGAGTACGAAGTTTGTGAGCAAAGTTTGTTACTTCATCCCTCACGGTAGCAATTCCTAGATCTCTGTGAATATCACTATTCCTTATAAACCATGGAGCATTCACAATTGCTCTTAGTGTTTTGTTTTGGAATGTTTGCAGAACAGTCATATTGCTTGGCTTGGTACAACCCCAAAGTTGTATACCATATGCCCAAGATGGTTTTAGCACTTGCTTGTACAGAAGCAGTTTGTTGTATACGCTTAACTTCGAGTATCTCCCGAGTAGCCAGTACATTTCTCTAAGTCTGATTTCGAGCTCGTCGCGCTTCTTTTTAACATGTGGCTTCCACTTAAGTTTTGCGTCTAGTGTCATTCCTAGATATTTTGCCTCGTTTGTGTACGGTATTTGTACCGAGTTAATGGAAATAGGTAAGTTGTTTATCTTTTTGTACGTAAAATTGACATGCGTTGACTTGGTCTCGTTAAGGAGGCTTCTCCAGGTCTTTGTCCACTCGCATACTTTGTTTAAAGCTCGTTGGAGTTTTCCAGTTGATGATTCGACTGACTCATCTGTTGCGAGGATAGCCTTGTCGTCTGCGAACGTTGCTACGACAGTCCCTTCATCTTGTGGTATATCTCTTGTGTAGAGGAGGAACAGGATTGGGCCGAGAACGCTTCCTTGCGGAACACCGGCATGGATTTCTTTGAATTTCTAATATACAGTCCCATGTTTAACACGAAAGAGTCTGTTATTAAGGTAAGATTCCAATATTCTGTAGAATTTATCTGGTAAGATTACCCTTAGCTTATATCCCAGGCCTTCGTGCCATACCATGTCGAACGCTTGCGATACGTCGAGAAAAGCGGTACAGCATATATTTTTCCCTTTCTAGAGCTTTTTCAATTTCATTTGTTATTCGATACACCTGATCGATTGTGGAATGTTTAACCCGAAACCCGAATTGATGATCCGGGATCAATCGCCTTTCTTCAATTACTGGGTGCAATCTTTTTAGCAGAAGTTTCTCAAAGACTTTAGATATTATCGGCAGAAGCGAAATTGGTCTATATGATTTTTTGTCGTTTGCACATTTCCCCGGTTTCGGGATCATTATTACTTTGGCGACTTTCCATTGCCTTGGAGCATATAGAAGTCTCAATGAAGCATTTATAATGTAGAGTAACTTAACTAACGCTTTTTTCCGTAGCTCCTTCAAAACTTCGCCAGTGATTAAATCATATCCTGGAGCCTTGTTATTTTTCACTTTTCTTATTGTCATTCGAAGTTCGGACAGGGATACAGTTTTTAATTTAAAGTTGTCGGGTGCCGTATTTGCATTCGGATCTTCGATCAATGATTGTCCATCGAATGGCTTGAACGTTTCCTCTAAATGTTCGGCAAATAATTCCGCTTTCTCTTTGTCTCCTTTTGCCCATTCGCCGATAGCTTTCCTTATTGGTGGCGAGTGCATTACGGGTTTCCTTATGGACTTCAAGGCTTTCCATAGAGAGTAGTTTGAACACTTATCAGCGGTCAAGCTCTCAAGGTAAGTAGAAGTCTTACGATTTCTTAAGTCCTGCAGCACATTTTTTAACTTGTTGCAAAGGTGGTTAAGATAAGTTTGTTGCCATCTCTTGCGCGCTCTTCTCTTTTCTCGTATGAGGTCTTCGATATCAGGCTGGTATTTGACTTTGCTGTTCCGTGTTGCTGTTTTTCGAAAAGGAGTATTTTTCCATGCTGCACACTGAATGGCTTCCACGAGCTTGTCAATTTCGCCTTCTATTTCAAGTGGTGTCTTTAGCGGCACATTTAGAGCAATATTTTCCTTGCAGTCTTTTCTGAAAACGTCCCAGTTTGTTTTGTTACTAGTTAACTTAGGCAGTCCTTCTTTTTTTGCTAGACTTCCACCGATTTTCAGAATGACTGCTGAGTGGTCTGAGCATAAATCATAACATTCTTCTACTTCCGTTAGATTTTTAGTTAGCGCTTTTGCGATAAAGAAGTCGACGTTGGCTTTCCCGTCGAAAAAAATTCCAAACCACGTTTCATACTGGCTTTGTACAATAATCTCCCTTTCGTTGAATTACATCTTGAACCCCACAAAGTGTGTTTCGCGTTAAAGTCACCACCGATGATAAAATTAGGCCCGAGTGAGTCAAAGAGGCGACTTTTAAGTCTGGTTCCGGGTGTAGCGATTTTTTTAGAGTATCGCGTCTTTTTTGACGTTCTTTGGTGATTTCGCAACCTCGATAGTTCGCTGGGTGGTTTCTCATGCAATTCGCGCAGACCGCTGGGACCTGCTTGGTTATGTTGCACTCTTCCGAGAGATGTGTACCGGCACATTTTACGCACCGTGGTTCTTTCTGGTTGTCAATATGACTACGAAAATTAAGCTCACTCTCGCAAATGATACCCAAATCACGCAGAAAGGTGACGGTGGGAACAGGCTCGTCGCAAATCACGTACATTCTAGGAGCTGTCGGAAGACGCTTCTGGGAATAAGTAATAGCTTGGCATTTATTGACATTCAACTCAAGAAAGTTTTTATTAAACCAAGTAGAAAAGCTGTTCAGGTCGGGCTCTGATGTGTGGTTGGAGAAAGATTGGCTGAAGAAATGAGTGAATAAGTTTGCTATTATTCGAGGATCGCTCGACGATGTATTGGAGAATGTCAATGGAGTTGATGGGTAGCTGTCTGACTTTTTTTTGGTATTAAAATCGTTTGGAATCAGCTATGATGTCAGACTGAAAACGGTCAATTTATTTGATATAAAGAAATTCATAGAGTTCGGAAAAATACGTCTGTGCAAGGAGGTAATTGGAAAAGATAAAATCAGAGCGAAATTGAAGGTAGATACGCCCTAAAACGATCGAGATAACCTCAGTAGAGTTCAACTTTTATGACTTATGGACCTAGAACAAATTAAATAGATAAATTTTGTGGACGAAATAACTCGAAATAATTTTTCACTGTCTGTTGTACTAATAGGTGTTTGAGAAGGGCGATTCGAAGATTTTCAAAACACCTCCATTTACTCTTATATTCAACTATCGTGCCAGTCCTAACTTATGAGACAATTTTCATCAAAATCTGTTCAATAGACGGTCAATATAGATAAATAGGGAAATATTTTTAGAGTCTCGCTCATCTTACTCTCTCCGATGACAATTTTCGAGCGATATTTTTCAGGAGCAATATCAACCGAATTACATCAACATCTAGTGAGTGGTTCATAGCAATTTTATTACTAACAGGAGGCAAGAAGTTCTTGATGTAATCTTTGTCACGAATTCTCCTAAAATAATCATCAAAAACTGGATGGCCTCTTCCTCAGATCACTGCTACATATAATTCGGTATTGACTTTAAAACTCCTCCACATTCTTGTTTTAGGAATGTTAGGAAAAACGGATTGGGTAAAGTATGAGGCAAAGTGGAATGATTACCTCACAAACGTTGCTTTCATCCAGCCTCGTTCGCCATCTGATGTTGACTGAATGGCGGACGCACTAATCGAGGCAATGAATAAGGCCCTATGCAAAGCCTGCCTAGTTAGCAGACACAAGAATGGGGGTAAGCACCTCCAGGGTGGAATGCCACACTAAGCGAACTTAGGCGTGATGGCAGAAGGCTTATTAACAAAGCAAAACGTTCAAGGGACCCTGAAGATGGGCTATATATAAGAATAGTCTGAGGAAATATAAGCCGGAGATAGGGAAAACTCAAAGAAATGCGTGACATCTTTTAGAAAAGACCAGCGACTTTTCTCGGATAAGACAAATCTTGTCCAAATCACCGCATATACCTAGCTTCATAAACAAAAAACAGATGGAAACTGGACCATGTCTAGCGAAGGGACTTTGGAGCTACTCATGGATACCCATTTTCCGGATAGTAAAACAGAGATAAGGTACTCTGTAGAAAGGCTTAGAAGAGTCAAATTATCGGTGCCAGAGGATACTGTCACTCATCGAAGACTACATTGAGCAGTTCTCATCCTTACAAATTGCCTGTACTCGATGGAATTTTCCCAATAGAACTACAGAAGAGCTTTGATCTATTGAGGCCCTAGCTCCACTTAATCTTTAGAAGCTGTCTAATCTTTGGCTACAAACCCAATTCCTGGAGGAAGATCAATGTTGTCTTCATACCGAAAGCCGGTAAGACCTCCTATGCATACCCTAATGACTTCCGTCTAACCAGCTTATCACCCTTCCTCTTCAAGACGCTAAAAAGACTGATTGATGTCTATATACGTTCTATGGAGAGGGAGATCGGTATAGACTGCACTTCATTCATTGGTAGGAACCATCGAGAGATCTTTTGATAACGAGGGTTACACGATGAGGGAGCTTTCCATAATATCGAAACAAAGGCTATATCTGGGCCCAAAATGGGGTCTCCAGCTTAAAGTGGTCTCTTGAATTTATATGACAGTAGTGAAGCCCATGCATGGAGTAGTAGTCTGTTGGACAGCACTGGACAAGTAAATAAATTCTGATCTTCTAAGGAAAGTTCAAAGTTTATCACGCATCTGTACTGGAGACAATGCTCTACTTGCTTCCTGTTATCATCTTTGTGAGGCACATGGTGGCTAAATCAGCAATAAGGCTTAGGGAATCCTGGGAATTGGTTAACGCTAATACGGGCCACTCCAGGATCCTGATCGGCAGGAATACTATTCACAGTAAGACGGACTATACTATACATTGACTTTGATGTGAAATACAAGACCAGAATTCCTAGCAGTAGCGCTTGAGAATCTGGAGAAATCTTGAAAGAATCTGCTATAGAGATCTACACAGATGGATCTAAGACAGGTACGAGTACAGGACCAGACGAGAACCGGATCACTGTAGTGTATTTCAAACGGAAATAAACGCAAACCGTGAAGCTGCAGCTGCAACGTGGTAGATGGTAGCGCCATTGTACTGTATATAGATAGTCAGGCAGCGATAAAAGCCTGGGAATCGCCGATAATACGATCCAATTTGGTAAAGCAATGCCGCACGTCTATTAAGAAGATCGCTGCGAGTTGCGACATTTTTCTGTGCTGGATTCCAGGACTTTTCGTGCAACTGCAAAGAAGATGAGCGGGTCGGAACTTCACTGAAAATAGAGAGGAACCGTCCGCTCCCTTAGAATCGATAAAGTTCCGCCCTGATATTGAGGCCAAAAAGGTGGCAAACAGCAGGTGGAATAGTATCAGTACTTGTCTTTCGTCGAAACAGATCTGGCCTAAACTGGATCTGAAGAAAACGGAAACACTTCTGTTCATAAATATAGAAACGCATTAGTATAATAATAGGAGCCCTCACGAGGCAGTGCTTCATATGTAGACATGCTATTAGAATGGGTGTCTCCTCCAACGATTTCTGTAGAAGCTGTAGAGACGAGGAGGAGACCTGTCCTGCCTCATCAATGTTGAGAAGAAAAAGCCTGCAGAAATACTTCTATGAAGATCCTAACGTCTTGGCCAGACTTGATATTTACAAAATAGAGTTTTGTCTATGGATCTAGATGGTTCTGCACATAGATACAGAGCACCCCAACGGTTACCCATTTTTATCTCCTTTTAAGAAAAAATTAGCGTTCATGATGCCGGAAATCTAGTTCTTCTTGTAGTGTAACAATGGACCTATCTAACCTAACCTAGATATGCCAAACTATTCACTCTCATCCGTTATTTGAGTCTGATTACATCACTCGATGAGTGCAAGAAAAATCGTTCTGTCAAAATCGTTGTTTATATCCGCGTTTACATGTCACATTTCAGCACGATCACAAAAATTGTTGTGATTAAAGCGAGATAATCTAAGTTTACATGAGAATCAACTAGGGTTGAATCCGGATTCGACTTACCATGATTCGATACCGAGTAAGTATCGGAAAAAGTATCGATATCTTACTTATTGCATTGTCCCATCCCTAGGCACTACTAAAGCACTCCACATGCAAAGTGGTTAGCTTGGAATTTGTCTTTAATATGAAAATAAAAAAATCATCAAAATTATTGTGATTGAGACGAGGTAACATAAGTTTACATGGGAATCAACTAGGGTTAAATCCGGATTCGACTTACCATGATTCGATACCGAGTAAGTATCGAAAAAAATTATCGATACCTTACCCACATTTATTTGCATTCTCCCATCACCTACGCACTACTAAAGCACTCCACATGTAGACAATGAGAATTGTCAAAAGCTATTCGCTTCAAATCACTTAACTTTAACTTACACCCACCGATCTGCTTAAACTAATCACAAATAAAACACGCAATCTAATAATGCTTCAATAGCATTATCGACTTAATTAACTCGAAGCTCAAATTCCGACCAACTAAACTCACGCCGTCATTAATTTCATAAATTTTTAATCAGTTAGAAATCCCAATTAAGTAGGTGTCATCGTTGGTAATCCCTTCCATCTGGTAATCCCTTTAATAACAACAAGAACAATACGAGTATGTATGTACAACCCTTTCAATTATTGTGTGCTCTACTACTAAAGGCAGGATTACACTGACTCCCGGCAATAAGGGTTAAGGTCTTCATTTAACCTCGTTTTGGGCGGCGTGTGAGAAAAATTTCTGTTTACCTAACAGTTGAGCAAAGAAATAAAACACATAAATATGATTTCACCTACATTCTTACGAAATATGTACTGCAAGGACACGACAAAAGAAAAAATGAAAATGTCCTTGAACCATATTTTTCGTGATATTCGAGACAGGAATACCAACAATTGGTATTCGTTACGTTTTGTTAAGTTTGTCAATGTTTTAGTTTACTTTCAATATGAAGACATTCTGTTGATTGTAGATTTGGCAGGCTGAAAAGGATTTCGTCTAAGTAATTACAGAGAAAATGATGATGGGAGACTTACGTGACAATCGGCGAAGACATCTGTGTTTTCCGCTCACGTAGTTGACTGTGGTTGGAGAGTTCCTTTCAATATTCTTTCATAAAGACTTTAGCAAAATCATTTGGTAAAGATAATTGGATGGCAGGCAGTCTTGTACTAAGGCACGTGTGAATCGATGGTTGATAGGACAGCCTGAAATTTGATTACTCATAGTAGGATGTGAAGAGATGTTGAACAGTATTCTTGTTAAAAGAATTACTAACACTGCGTATTTTCTAGGAAGAATGGAGTGCTATAGGGCGTCAAACTTTGGCCTATTTTCTTAATTTTTAACAACTTGCATTTTTTTTTTGTCGGGTCAGGAAACTCTACACTGGTTCACTCAGACGCCAAGAGCAAAACCCTGTTTTACCCATGTTAATGGAATGGAAAATCGAGTAAACGCTTCAATGATAAGGAGCTGACAATCTGCCACCTGATACGAGCAAAAGCTGGACAATCACAGAGGAAGTGTTCCGTAGTGTCGTCGCCCTGTTTACAAGCATAGCAGACTGTTGTATCACTTAAGCCTACCACAATGAGGTGTTTAGCGAAATAAAAGTGCCCTGACAGAACGCCAATAAGTTGTCTGTAGCCTTTTCTGTTGAGGGATAGCAAGAATGCCGCGGATTTCTTACAGACGTCCGCCAGCATTCATGTAGTCTACCCGCATCTTGGAGAACCGTGTTACACATAATTATGTTCATAAGAAACCCAATCGTCAGTGGAGGCCCTGACAGAGGACGCAGGAGGACCCAACGTAGGTACTGGTTATGAGAAAACGTCTTCTGAGGCTTGCCTTGCAATCTCAACGGAGATCTCATTACCCATGATTCCAGTGTGGCCTGGACCAAGACAAAAATCACAGAGTTCAGCTTTGCGACCGAATTCAGAGAGTTCTTGCATTCTAGAACCACCTTGGGAGTGTTTAAAGGATTTAGTAAGGTCTTAAGCGCAGCCCGACTGTCACTAAAGACGCAAACATTCCGACCCTTCCATATAAGCCTTAAGAAATAAAAATTGGAATCAAAAACTGAGCTCCTTAAGTAAAAAATAAAAAAAAAGTAATAAGACGATCTGCATAGGGTGGTGGATGACGTTATCAGCCCAACCTAGATCACGTAAGGCGAAGCGAATGAACCTGTGCTACATAGCCTCAATTCTCATGCTATGGTCAGCATAATGGGGCGACCATTCTTGGCTGGCATACTCTAGGAGGGGTCTGACAAAGCTAACATAGAGGCATTTTGTTGCATATGGGTCAGGAAACTCTTTTGAGCAGCGTTTCGCAAAGCCAAGCGCTGAATTGGCTCTACTTATGACATTGTCGATGTGTGAACGAAAGTTGAGTTGACAGATGATGCCTAAATCGCGTGCTGATGTAACTAAGGGAATAGACTCGTCACGAATGAAGTAGATCTTAGGAGATGGTGGAAGACGTTTGCGGAAGTAGATAATGAAATGACATTTATCGGGTGACCGTGGTGTAGTGGTAACATCATCGCTTGTCACGCTGTTGATTCACGGTTCGACTCCTGATGTCAAGAATCATCTACTTATTTCGCATGAAATAAATAAAAAAGTCGATCAATTGCGAAATATAAGTCAACTCTACTGTGAAGGCATAACACTGGCAGTAGGGTGGTCATATGGCTAAAATGCAACTTGATCGTGATGATGACATCAGGTGGACGGAAAAAAATACTGTGAATCATAAGCAACGACAATAATAGCGAAAACAAACAAAATACTCCCCAGTTATCTGGACAGCCACCCTTGGAGTTTACAGAAACTTAATACCACATGAGTTTCAAACCACACAACTCTCTCTCTTCCTTTCCACAAAAAACGAACGTGTTCTAAAAATTAGTATAAGGGTATTCATATCCCCTTTAACACGTGCAAATTATAAAAAAGAACTTAAGTTAGGAATGCCGTCAAATACTCCAAAAAAAGAAAAGCGGTTGGGCCAGACCCTCTGAGATCTGGAAAAAGATGGGAGACATCGGGTCCAGATGGCTCATGATTCTTATCTCCAAACTTATGAGAGGTGATCCAATGCCTAATCAGTGGAGGGAAAGTTGTCTTCTTCCTTTGCACAAAGGGAAGGGCTATACGCGAAACTGCGATAACTACCGTTCTGTCAAGCTGATGTCACACACCATGAAGATCGTTGAGCGGGTATTAGATGGCCGACTGCGGAAAATAGTACGGCTATCTGAGGACCAGTGCGGGTTTATCTCGGGTAAATCAACAACAGATGCAATCCAAAGTATAAGGATCATAATAGAAAAACATCGTGATTCCTTATGGTGTTGGTTGATTTTGAAAAAGCCTTTGATAGACAAATAAGAGATCTTTTATGGGTGGCGCTAAGACAACGAGGAGTTCCAGAAACCTACGTGCGCATGATCATGGATATGTATGAGGGAGCAAGGACAAGAGTAAGATGTCCCGCAGGAGACACCGAAGAGTTCCCAATTAAAGTCGGTGTACACCAGGGAAGCGTCCTTAGTCCTTTGCTATTTATTGCAGTCCTTGATTATCTGCTTGAAGGAAAAGTGACGGACCCCAAAGTGCATCAGTTATTCTTTGCTGACGATGGAGCTATCATAAGCGAAGATCAAATGGCCTTGCAACGAGCACTTGATCTATGGGTGGATGTTTTGGAGGGAAATGGGTACCGTATTAGTTCGAAAAAGACAGAGTATCTGTGCTGCCCGTTCTCTGATCCACAACGGCCTATTCCAGACATTTACTTGAATGGAAAAGTGCTTCCCAAGTGTGAAAAGTTCAAATATCTGGGATCTATGATCAATAGCGAAGCAACTTGTGATGATGACATCAATCATCGCGTAAGCTTAGGGTGGATGAAATGGCGGGAAAACTCCGCTATCTTCTGTGATCGAAAAATGCCCACTAAGCTTAAAGGAAGGCTCTACACCGCAGTTGTATGTCCGGCGCTCACATACGGTTCACAATGCTGGACAATGTACAAAAAGTATGAGGGCAAATTAACGGCAGCTGAGATGAAGATGCTTCGCATGACAGCAGGAGTAACGAAGGTTGATAGAATAAGAAGTTCAAAGATTCGAGGAAGCCTTCATGAAAAAGAACCCATCACAAGCAAGATAGAGCACGACCGGCTCAGTTGGTATTGTCATGTTCAAAGGAGAGATCCTTCGAACCCCATCAAAAAGGCAATATCAATCAACGTTCCTACGCAATCGCGCAAAAAAGGCAGACCAAAAAACAACTGGATCACACAAATGCAAAAACACCAGCATTCGATTGGCCTCAGTGACGAAATGATCCGAAACCGGGAAGCCTGCCGGTACTTTCTGAAGTCAAACCGGCAAACCCCACAGGCGGACCAGTAGGGATGCAGTAAATTGGGAGGGTTGTGATCCTTCTACTCCGGATCATAACTTCGCCGTAAGAAGAAGAAGAAGTTCTAAGAACTTAGAACAGGTGGAGAAACTATTCAGGATATCCGTTTAAAGATTTCCGTTTCATCAGCGTAGACCAGAAGGACGGAGTTCCGGATGAAATGTTTGGGCCAAAATGGCTAGATTAAGGGATCCCTGAACACGCGGGGACTGCAACTACCACTTTACGCAGTTCCTGTCCGGGCACGGCTGATATAGAGAATATCTCCACAGATTTGGACGCGATAGCACGCCCTACTGACCAGAAAGCACAGATGAAGAGGGAGATGCGGAGCACACAGTGCTTCACTGCAGGCGCTTCGCAGAGGGAAGAATGAACCTGCCAAACTCACAGCTTCTAATAAGTCATATGACGAAGTCAGAGGACAACTGACTAGAGATCTGTTCCTTCATAACGAGCTCAGAAGAGCCGAAGCGGCAAATGCAGATGATATAGCACAAGTTGCTAACCAGCCCCGCGAAGTAATACCTAATGGCAGTCCCGCGGGGAGAGTGGTAGAAGTGTGCAGGGTGTGAATTAATACGTAGGACTATCGGTTATTCGGGTTTGGGAATCCTGCTTGCTGGTAGCCCGGGCTATTAGTGTCTTCAGAAGATTACCATATCCATTGGCGCATCAAAAAAAAAAAAAATTAAACAAATTTACGACGCGAAGAAAATCTCGTTGCAAAATATCTCATGCAATAGAATTCACCAACCCAAGCTGGAAGATGAGTGGTCCGCCCTAAGCAAACTTGGCGCAGGACAGAAGGGTAGGATGAAAGAAAGTCTCTGGGAACGAGTTGGAGAGAGCCGAAGCACGTTGCAGCAACCCGCACACGATGGCGCGCAGGCATTGTAGACGGCCTATGTCACACGAGGGGTTGCAGGAACTAATCAATCAACATATCCCTAACGAAATTAGCTTCTAGACATACTATACTGTCCCTCCACTGGCTCTTTCAAATCTGGCGTTTTTTACGCTAGTAGCCACATTAGTTAGCACCCTTAAGGAATTTTGTGAACCCTTATCAATTCAAAATGCACTCAGTCCCTCAAATGAAAAAACTTCGTTAAAATGTAAACTTTACAATGAAAGGCATTTCATTGTAAAGTTCCACTTTATTAAATTTCCCATACCCATTGTCTGTTAAAAAATATATGCATCCCTTTTAACACGAAAAAAGCTTTCGCAAAATACTCTGAAAACTTTGTTAATAACACCGCGGCTCCTCAGCAAATTGACATCTCTATAAATCCAATCTGACGCGGGTGGATTACGTAAATTATTTCCATTAAAACCCCCTGTCAGCAAGCAAGAGTAAATACCAAGCTTAACCAACGCATCACCAGCTCCACACCTACTATAACCGCCACCCTCGCAAAAAAAAGTATAATAACTCTAATTTGCTGCTCAAAATCCTAATATAATATTCATTTTTCAAACGTCGAGTAAGTAATTGAATTTGCATCTGATGAATATCTAAAATGCAATTTAATGGCTGACACACACACATCTCCGAACATAAATTCAGGGATCAGCCTTTAGTCCTGTGGCGAAAATAATAAACGTAATTGCGTTCCATACCGCAAATTGTGGTTATTCCAAAAACCTATGAAGGAAATTTGCTTCTTAGATCAAATAAAAAAGAAGGAAAGTTAGACGAATCTTACCGCAAATTAACATTGCAAATGGTAATCAACAGAAGATAAAAATATTTGTGGTAACCTGAGAGACAAAATATTCAAGTTCATCTAATGGTGGATGTAAGGAGATTTTTGAGAGTTCTGGGTAGGGTTTCACACAGTGCAGCACGATGGTCAAAAATGCCAATCTAGCCGGATGTAATTAAAAAAAAATCACAAAAATATTTTAGGCCACCCTGTAAAAAAATAACAGTACTAGGCTAGTCCAAAGTGCAAGCTTCTATGCCATTAGCGTAAAATATAATTAACTGTCAAAATAAGTCAATTTTTTATATTGGCAACACTTTTTCTAGCGATAGCCAATTTGACAGCTGACAGCTGATTTGTTATCAGTTTGGTTTGCCACTTTGGTTGGTTGGTTGGTTTAAGAGGGTGAACTTATGCTCTTCACTTAGGCCTCCATTGGGCCCGTTGTGTTCCCCTCATCTATGTAACTGTAGGGAATAGTGCTGTGCTTTGGGAATTATGTTTTGAGAGGATTTAGGTCTTGGGATCATGGGTAGTATCAACGGGAAACTATATCGTATAGTGATCGGAGAATCGTAGTGTTCGTCTGGCGAACTCCAATATATCCCCGATTCCTTTCTTACTGAGGTGTGTAATATCCGGAATCCTTGGAGATCTCTGAATTTTCAGTCTTAGACTCGCTGTAGCAGGGCAGTGGCAGAGGAAGTGTTCTATATCTTCCTCCTCCTCACAGTTGGCACAGATTGTTGTATCAGCTATCCCGAGTCTGAACGAATGTTTGTTGAGATTGATGTGCCCTGTTAAAAGTCCCACCATCAATTTCAATTGTGTTCTGCTTGAGTTAAGAGCTCTTTTTGCTGTGTTGTTACTCGGTTTAGTTATTACAGATCTCGTCCAGTAGTTATTGAACTCCTGTCGTATCTTTTCATTGATTATTGTTTCAATAGTTGTCAGAGGGACCCCTATTGTATTATCCGGGTTCAGTTCTGTGTTGCCCGTTCCTTTTCTTGCTAGTTCGTCTGCCTTTTCGTTACCCGGTACACCTTCGTGCCCCGGTACCCATGTGAGACGGACTCTATTGCGTCTGGCAAGTAAGTTCAATTTAGTTTTGCACTTAGCGCTTGTAATCGCGCTAATTGCTTCTTTGCTGTCCGAGCAGATGTCGATTTGCCTCCCTTTGCTGGTGTCTTCTGCGAGTATTTCAGTTGCCTTCATAATTGCATAGACTTCTGCTTGGAACATCGATACAAATGGTTCTAGGTGAATAGCAAGTTCAATCGGTGGGTTAGCACTAAAGGTGCCAGCCCCTGATTCCCCTGATATGTTAGGCCCATCTGTATAAACTGATATCCCATTGGAGTTTCTTGTCGTTCTTTCATACGTCCAATATTCTCTTGCGGGAAAAATTGTTTCGAAGTTGTTGGAGAATGTGTACGATTTCCCAACAACATCACTGGGGCAATCGATGAGTGGTGTCATTACTCTTATCATTTCGGTGATTTTTCGATGTCCCGTATTTGCACCGTCGAGGAAATGGCCGATAGTTCTAAGTCGTGAGGCTGAAATGCCGGCAATCTTCTTCGCTTCGAGGTGCACTGGTAGAATGTAGAATGGTTGAATCGCGTCCATGGCCGCGGTTGATGTTGAGGATTGTGCTCCAGTAATACCCAGGCAGACCATACGTTGCACCTTAGTTAGCAAGTCTCTTGCATGCTTTTTGCTCATCACTGGCGACCATACAACTGCACCGAAGAAGATGATAGGTTTTATTACGCATTCGTATATCCAGTGGACCTGTTTCGGTTTCAAACCCCATGACTTCCCGATGGCCCTCCTGCATATCCAATATGCCAGCTTCCTGTCCAATATAATGCGGAGTTGCAGTGTTACTCCTCCAAGTTGTGGAATGTGAAAGTCACTAGTTTTGGTTTTCTTTGTAAAGAGAACCATTTCCGTTTTATTTGGATTCATTTCTAATCCACTCTCCTCCGCCCATTCTTTTATGATTCGAAGGGTGTTTTGCATAAGCTCTCCTATGATGTTCAGGTGCTTAGCTCTTATCAGGACGTCTAGGTTATCTGCGTACGCTACACATTTCGCACAGGTTCCATTCAGTGCTTTTAAAAGGTTGTCCATTGTGAGCACCCACAGAAAAGGAGATATTTCGGGTTTTTACCATGAATAGACTTACGCCAGAACAACGCTTGCAAATTGTCCAAATTTATATCTAAAATCGTGGTTCAGTTGGCCAAACTTATCTTGCGCTATGTCCATTTTACGGTCGACATAATCGTCCATCCGAGAAAGTAATTCGAATAAACGTGGATCGTTTTCGCACCACGCATACTCTAATTGTTAGTACGCATCCGCAGAGACGTCGTACAGTGCGCACCGAAGAAGTTGTTGCTGTTGAGTCGATTCGTTATCGTGCCCAGCAATTGGAACTGTGTTCATCCACTTTATGGAAGATTTTGCGGATAGATTTTGGTTTTTAAGCATATAAGACCCGGCTCATGAAAGAATTGAAGCTGCTCGGCCATTTATAGGCTGGTGGAATCACTGGTACATATTTCTTCAAAAGGGATGCCGGCCATAACGTTAGAGTCAATGGAGAGCACTATAGATCCATGGTTACTGACTTTGGAACTATGAATTGGCTTCCATATTTGGGTGATTTAACACCTTTGGATTATTTTCTGTGGAGATGTGAAGTCGCTAGTCTACGCCGATAAACCAGAGGCGAGAACGACTTGGAAGTCAACATTCGTCAGCTGCTCTTTGATGGTAGAGGCCTGGGCAGTGATAAAGAATGTGGGTTGTATCCTCGAAAACTTCCCGTCACCGCAACTTCTATATAGGCGGGTTATACGTAGCTTTTCCACATGATACCGCAGAATATTATTCTGTCGGTCCTGGCCTTGTCTTAAATAAGTAATAACATCCTAGCGATGACACAAGTGTATGCCCACCTGCTGTTTGCCCCTGTTAGAGCTTTATTCCCTGCTTCGAGCTTTAGTGTGCAAGCTTCGAAATTATTTCTGTAGCAGTAATCGCTTTTATTACTGCCCGGCTGTCGATGAAAAAGGTGATATCGTCTTGTGGTATTGCCCTATCGCAGTCTCATGGGGTAAAACTCCACCTGAAAAACTGCTGCGGCTCAGAAGTCAGACTAACTTTGATATACCCAGCAGTTCGGAGTAGATACCGGATACTTGTTCTCAAGCACTTACCGTATTCGGGTAGGTGCTTGAGAAAGGTCTTATAAAGTCTAGGTTTGGTATGTTGTAAACAGTAGTAGATACATTGCCAAGATGATTCTGTTGGATCATAGTGCGACCCATTGTATTTGGTCTCCAGTTGTCTGATTGACACTAATAGCCACCGACACTCGTCTGAAGATGTCTAGCGGAAGCAGATTGAGGATAGCCTCGAGTTCTGCTGTAGGTTAGCAAACAAAGTGGCACGCAATAACAGAAGATGATAATATAACCTAGATTTCTTGTCCATGAACCGAAACCGGGAAATGGGGCAACGAATGATGGTAATACTGCTAGTCGTTCTTTAGAAATGCCTCAGAATCAGCTTCTATAACGGTATTGAATATTGAGTGCTTCTTCGACAATACTGCGCAAAATATCGAGCCATATTCTACAGGCACTCAGAGACTTCAGAGTTCCAATTTATCTCATCAAAAAGTTGACTACTTACTTCAGACATGGAGTCTTAATCTACGATACAGACAGTGGACGCAAAGAGTATAAAGATCACCGGCGGAGTGCCACAGGGCTCTGTGCTAGGTGCACTACTCTGGAGCATAATGTATGACGGGGTCTTACTCCTCCCAATATCTATAATAAGAAGACAAAAATTATAGGTTTCACCAACGACATCGCAATTATTGTGACTGTCAAGTTATTGGAAGACGTGGAAAAGATAAGTAACTCCATAATGAGGACCGTACGGCAATGGCTCACGCTGGCGGAACACAAAACGGAAGCTGTTCTTAGTCAACATCACTGTGGGTGGCCACATAATAACATCGAAACTCCACATAAAATATTTCAGAGTCGTACTAGATGCGTGGCTCTTCGTCAAAGAACACCTCAAGTTCGCGAGTCACAAGGCAGCGTCACGCAAGCATGATCCTCGCGTGAATCATGCCTAATACTGACGGCCCAAGGCACTTTCGAAGACTACTTTTGGTCAGAGTAGTAGCATCCATAATCCTCTACGCCGCAACAATCTGGGCAAGGACCATGGCGATTAGTGCAAACAGGGTAAATATTACCTCAGTGTACCGAATTTGTGCACTGAGAGTGTGGTGCGCATACCGCAGCGACGCATCCTGTGTGATAGCAAAAATGCTACCAATAGACATCCTGGCAGAAGAACAACGACGACAATACGAACTGAAGCAGGCAGAACGAGAATTAACCGCTACAATTGATGAAATCCAGCAGAAACAGTTAAGGATGCATAGTATAGGAGAGTGGCAAGAATCGCAAATCCAGCCGTGGATAGAAAGACGGTACGGTGAAGTAGAGTATCACCTAACCCAGCTGCTGACAGGTCATGGATGCTTCCGCTCATACCTGCATAAATTCAAGCACGATTACTGCTGCCCACGATGCGTGGACTACTTGTACATCGAAAACGCCGGAACCGTGTTTTTCCAATGTCCACGGTTTCTTGGAGACAGGGAAGCATTGAGGGAAAAGCTGGGCGTGCCACCAACCCCCCAAACTGAAATGCTTATAAGCCAAGAGGCTTGGGATGCAGTTGCTGAAGATGTAAAGGTTATCATGAGCACATTAAAAGCACTAGAACGTGAGAGGAAAGAGTCCCACCAGACATCTGACACAAATCTGAATGACAGTTAAGTCAGATGAAATGCCAAAAAGGCGATACCACAGGGAAAAAGGTTAAAAAGGGAGAAGGGGTTAGCACTTCATTGAGCGTCAGTAATTTTTCAAAAGACATCAAGAATTACTTTGTCTTCCATGAATGATACTTACATCATTAAAATTTCTACCATAATTTTGTTGTGAATTTGAAAACATAGTACTCCATTACTTCACAATGAGACATCCCTCAAATTACCCTACTCAAACACAAATTCCATTTGAAATATTCAAACATGAAGAGCACCTTTAGTACTAAACATAGCTGCCATATCCTCAAGCTTATCCATCATTAATTCTAATTAAAAGCAACTTAAACACTCTTGCTATAGGTACGCCAAAAAACTAATTATAACACCACTTAAACATTTATGCGAATCATCATGTTTGGCATCGTCAACGGGACGAAATCGGAGAGTTAACCCTCAAAAATAATGAATCGACAATTTTGCTCTCGAAATATGTACGTCAAGCCCCAAAGTCCCCAATCGATTTTGGATACAATACGTTATTCATCATGGCAAACTACCCGTGCGGATAAATCTATATACATACATATATATATTTTTAAAATTAATATCCTCTTCTCATGGCCATAAAAAAATATTCAGTCCTCCTACCTCGCCTAGTCTACTTTGTTATGGTAATTTTCCCGTCGAAAAGGCATCCAAAATACGAAGATGCACAAAATTTGCTTCGCTATGCGGAAAAAAGGCAAAATAAATTTACTTTTCTCGCAACACAGAGCGGCATCAAAGAATGCTTATATACTGAATGTCAAAATGTCCTGACTGGTGATTTAATTTCTTTGCTTAAGGAATTTTGTTTGGGGTGATGCAACAGTCTCCCAAAGAAGAAAACATACACACAATACTTTGACATCTTAAAAGTCACTTACGTAACGTAACGCTGTTAAGTTTTACTGTCTGCTTTCTCATATCATGACAGATGTCAAACTGACAGCTGTCACTTTTATGTTGAAAGTTGAACTCATTTTGTGACCCACACTGTTAGTCGAAAGAATCCCTTGATTCGTAATGAATTTTCCACGCAACAAAATGACACATAGGCTCTACCACGGTGACAGAAAATAAAATACACCAAGAGCACAGTGTAGGTTGGATGCTTAAGGAGCACCGTGGTTGGGTAATGCTGCTGATGAGGCTATTACACCAGAAATTAGCTTCTCTGTGATTTGCCACCATTTAATACTCTTGCCGCCGCTCCTGGTTCGGTTGGCTGCTGTGCTATTTATTTCTGCTGTGAACTTGTAATTATGTGGTGTTTACACTTGCATGAGCTTTTGGGAGAAAATACACAGACGGGTGGCAGTTCCTTTCGGGAGGGTGAAATTGTAATTATTGAGAATAGGTTTCTTATGGTGTATACGGTGGTGGATTAAATCCATCTGATTGGCATTAATTGCGGTAAATTCACCTAAATATTCTCTGAAACTCGAGTAATTTCCGAAATGAATGGTTAAACTCTTCTGGAAGCAATTTATGACCAAAAATTATCTGGAAGGAGACTGGGCAAAACCTGCAATTATTTATGGAGAAAATTACATTTTTTCCACCTGAACAAAGGACATTTGAAATAGTTTGCAGTTGGGTGGTAATTAGCTATAGACATGCGAATATTTACCGACAATTAGAAATGGAATTGCAAGGTGACATGTTATTTGCATAATTATTCTCAATATAAATTCTTTTAGTTATAGCTGAGTTTCGATCTCTAGATAAGGCCCATGGCTAAGACGTATGTCTAGACTAAAACATGGAATGTGTTCGCATGTTCTCACTTTTATGATCTGCATGTTACTAGTGCGTCCTTATGGACTTGATAACCCTAGTTTGCCCTGGTTGTAGGTTTCATCACCTTACTGCACAAATCGCAATACTACAATACGTTAGTGCTACTGATTGGTTGACTGTCTCGAAAAGGGGACCTTTTGACTCGCACTAAGCAAAGTTAACACAGTGCAGTATGGAGTCCCACAAGGCTCTAATCTTGGTCCCCTACTGTTCATATTATACACCATCGAACTACTAAAATCCTTCAAGACGGGTTTTCCCATTACATATGCAGATGACATGGCGATTATTGTTTGCCACAAATCGATCGTAGAAGCAATCAGGATTATGCAGGCAGAGTTCGAAGAAGCTGGGAAATGGTGTCACGATAATGCGCTCGTTTAACTGCACCGATCCAAGCAACTGCCAGGTTGATGTAGATGTCGTGGATAGGTACAAATATCTAGATTTGTCGATCAACAATCATTTCCTATAGGATTCACTCATAACCGATCTACGAAAGAAGCTGAAAGGATCCCTGTTTGCACTAACATGTCTGAAGTGTAAGTCTTAAAGTTGTGTGCTAAAACAAGTGTACATACTAGCGTGGGGATGTGCAGTAGGTATACACATCGCGAAACTTCAAAATATTCCAGACAAGGCAATGAAATTACTTTCGGGAAGTAACAGCGCAGATGGTAGAGTGAAAGTTCTCACAGTGAAGCAGATATCTAATATGACAGCAGCGTTGGAGTACTATGACGATGAAGGATTCCGAACTCTAATCAATCGCAACTTCAACACCAGAAGACGAGCAGAGGGGCTTTACCACTTAAATTAAATTACCTGTCATTTTGATGATAGCAATAAAATGATTTAAATTTGAGTAATAACCTCGCAAGTGAGAAAAAAGATTGTACTAGATCTTAGATACATGAAAGTATATAAAACTAAACTAAATCTAGGAGAATACATCTTTTCCGTCCTACCACTGTGACGGTGTGTATTCTAAGATCCCCTCGGAATATTTATCAGATGGTACGAGTATTTAAGAGTGTCTGTACTCCTATGCAGATAGGAAGAATTCTTTCCCAAGCGATTTAAATGGTGCGAATTAATAATGAATTCGCTATCTTGACATCCTCTCGGAGGGCGTCACTGTCTTAGTAAGACAATTTGAGAAGTGAGTGTCCATTAACATCTCCAGAATATCTGCCAAGGTTGTCCTATTACTACCGAGCTGAATCAGCTGGTGGCTCTGTGGCTACATTCACAGAATCTTTTTTAATGCTGGCTGCTTCATTGTTGTCGCATATACTCCTATCTGAAAGTTGAACGCTATAAATCCACATCAACATCGATAGAATTTCACCGATGTAAACATAAGATATTCAAATTGTTTTCTCCTCAATTCCATTGTACATCGCAGACAGTAGATATGGCTCCTTCATTATCATTACAGCCTTGTACGGATCCTACCCTCATGTTGAGTTCAAAGGAATGAATCACTCTCTAGTCAAATAAAAGAAATAAACCGCTTCACGCAATTGTTATTAATAAAAAAAAGAACTCTTTCCTTTCCAAATAACCACCTAAACGTGAACAAGTCATTAAAAATATTACTCTTTAACAGAAACCACACATGCGATACAAAAAAAAAAAAAATCATTTTATTTTCGAAAATCTAATAAATCATTTTTCTCATTTCCCCCATTTCCGTCCTACCATCACTTTGTAGAAATTATCCCTCCGAAGTACATATATAACCGAGAAAAACAACCCATATCCACGCAAACTACTATCAGAGATTGAATTCATCCCATTTTATCGCCCGTTGCCCCCAACAAATGAGAAATCTTCAAAAAAAAAAAAACAAAACAAATTATTGTATCTCACCAAACTACGAGCACACGTTACGTATGTATGTCGTCGTCCTACACCAACACTTTTGAGATTGTAACATATCCAGGCCTATATAAGGAAAGCCATTCGTTTGAGATATGATTGTTTTGGAGAAATAAAAATTTATGGTAGAAGTTTGGGCGCCAAACGTCACCCAAAGGACTCAGAGAATTCGAAAGAGCAAAATTTAAGGGATGCTGGCTGTGATGCTGGCTGTAATGCTGGCTGGGACGCTGAGCGGAAGAAATATGAGGGGAAATTAAGGAGGCAACCAGATTTCAATCTGTGTAATAAGGATTCGTAGACATAATGTCGATTGTGAGGAAACCAGAAATAGAGCAATAGCGTCACGTGTGGAGTACTGTTGGGAGGATATGGGACAGTAAATACTTTTTTTTTTTGTCGTGATGATGCTTGATTTTGGATACTGGATATTTTTCTATGAAATCTGATTTTGCGCTATGTTGATGTCTCCATAGTGTCTGGGTGGAACCGACATTCTTAAGAGCTGAATGAACTATATGACTATAAGTTATTTGGTATATTTTCTTAGGTTTTTCTTGGGGGAGTTGGGGCAATCGAGCTTGGAAGGGAGGTTTATTTATTTGAATGAATTATGAGATTCTTGGCTGTACTGCAGTAATTTCTGTTGATAATTATTCTATTGATAAGTTTTGAGGATCTGGGTTGCGAAAGGTCGGAAAACTAGTGATCGCCCGAAACATGGTTTGGGCCAGTAGCGCAATAACTAAGTTCATGATCAAGTGCTTGCTTTACCTCCTTGTGGTGGACCACCCCGGTAACTACGTGTTTAAATCCTTATACGTACAGGGTGCGCCATCTTTTATGTCGGTACATGAATATTGAATAACTTTAAAAAAAAAACAGATTTCCATTTTATTTATTTAGACTAGTTTTTGAATACAATATCAACACAAAGTGGCCACCTCTATTGACCAAAGCAAAATGTGCCCTTTTTGCTGCGTTTTCCATCACTTTTTCGAGCATCTCGGGCGGTATTGCGATGATTTCGGCACGAATGTTTGCCTTGAGCTCGTCAATGGTCTGAGGCTTGCTGGCGTACACTGTACTTTTCAAATAATCCCACAAAAAAAAGCTAGGGGGTCAAATCTGGAGCTGTGGGTGGCCAGTCAATCTCTCCATTTTTCGACAGCACACGTCCAGGGAATTTTCGTTGCAGAAACTGCATTGTTTGATCTGCAGTGTGGCATGGCGCACCGTCTTGTTGAAACCAGTAACCGTTCAGACCTTTTTCACACATTTGTGGGCAGACATAATGAGCCAACATCCACCGATATCAATTTCCATCGACTGTTTCGCCTTCTCTGAAGAAAAATGGCCCAATGATGGTTTTGGCTCAAACATCGGCAACAGTCACTTTTTGGTCATGCAATAGTGTTTCATGGATCTCGTGTGTATTCTCTGTTCCCCAAATGCGGCAATTTTGCTTGTTAATGGCGCCAGCGAGCGAAATGGGCCTCGTCGATCATCAAAATTTGCTTCCAAAAATCAGGTTCAGTGTCAACCATTTGAGCGACTGTTTGGGCGTATTCCAAGCGACGTGGGCAATATTCTTTGAGTCAATTGCACTTTATATGGAAACAAATGCAAATCATCTTTCAAAATGCGCCGCAAGGTGGTTCCACTGAAGCCAAAATGCTGAGCGCGGTGACGATACGATACATGTGGGTTCTCGGCAACTCTCTCTTACCGCTTCAACCAGTTCATTTGAACGTCTTGGGCGTTGATGAACGGCATGTCGGCGATCTCCCACTGTCCCGTGCTCAACAAAATTCGACACCAAACGACGAATAGTGTTGTCAGACGGTGCTTGTTGGCCACGATATTTTCGTTGAGTTAACACAACTGAACGACTATTTTCAATGTACAGCACCACTATTTCGGCGCGTTGTTTCGGTGTACATGTCTACTCAAGTCAATCGGTTGATAGATGTCAAAGTTATTCAATGTTTACATACCGACATAAAAGATGGCGCACCCTGTACATGTAGGCTAAAATTGCAAGTGCGGGTGGCTTAGTGCCTCTACGAATGCACATCAGTTCACCTTAAGTCGTACTGTCAAATATATTTATAAGCCGAATGACACGAACGTGGAATGATCTGTCAGGCTCTGTACTTCCTCATCACTACAACCTTTAATCATTTTGGTGCGCTCGGACAAAAAAAAATAAAAATATTGTCAATGTATCTGGGTGATTCAAAAATGTTCTACTAGAATCAAGGGTGAGGCCCAAGTACTTAAAGTCCTCTACTGTTTCTATTAAAAAACATTTATCACTTGAGTTTAGACAACTACAAAAAGTGGAAGATGGAAAACCCGACCAACAATTGCAATTAGACAGTTTGTGTCTTTGACTGTGAGGAGATAAGTAGAAGAACATTATTTTAGTTTTTGAACTTACAACTAATGTTCAGCAAACTAGTGCCTCAATAGGTTCAGATCCCAATTTATATCAGAAACCAGGTCCAAAGGACTGTTCAAACCATAAGAGAAGTCTATAGCATACGCAAAAACAGTAGGTGATCCGCATACAGTGTACTCACGTGGACTAAAAACAAAACAGAGCCTTGTGGTACACCCAGATTGAAGAACTTAGTTTCATTCCTTATTTCATCTAACTTCACACTTTGCGACCTGTTTCCAAGATACGACCTGAACCAATTGAGCATGAAACCACGGTAATAGGTATCGCGGCTACTTTTTAGTTCGACACACAATTCCTTATACAGGGTGCTTTTGGGACTGCAGCCTATTTGAAATTGGCGCCATTTCTCGCAGAGATGGTTTTATTATGTGAAAGTTGGCAGTAGTGATCAGCTGTCAATGCCATTTCATCATGGAGACTTTGACGCCACAACAACGTGTTTTAGTGATTAAAACATTTTATCAAAATGGTTCATCAATTATTGCAGCACAGAGTAAATTAGGCGATTTTTTTTGGTTTTGAAACGAGCACACAAAACAAAACATTGATGTGGTGATGAACAATGTGAGTGAAAGTCCAGAAACTTCGATTCGTCGTAGTGCACAATAAATTGGGGTATCTGCAACGTATATGCATTTCTTTCCGTACAAAATTCAACTGACTTCAGACCTTCAAGAAAATGACCACCAGGAACGATGGGACTGGAGTGCAAAAATGTACCAATTGAATAGAAATGACCCTGAATTTTTTCAAAGATTGATTATGAGTGATGAGGCGCATTTTGACGTGAATGGAGCTCTAAACAAACAGAATAGCCAGATGTGGGGAGCCGAAAACCCACGAGCAATTCACGAATGACCTCTTCATCCTCGTAGTGTGACTGTTTGGTGTGCGATTTGGGCATCAGCACTAAAAAAAATCAACACAAAAACAATATCCTGAACGCACGCAAGGGTATCAAGGTGTGCGACAAAGGCAGAAAAGTTTATTTTCGAACTTCTTACATTTTGGTGAACAATAAAGAGTTTATTATTGCAGTTAACTCATCCCTGGGTAACGTCAATAGCAGAAGAAAAGTCAGTAGAGAAAATGAAAATGGTTTCAACGTAACAGCCTATGCTGACGATTTTGTCATCCTAGTATCAGGTAAATTTCTTCCAAAGTTCACCAATTAGAACGACACCCACAGCGGCAATGGCGACCATGTTAAATCTCATTCCATTGGATATCTACTGAAATAAAGTCGTTACTTAAACTGCATTAAGACTAAAAGAAGCTTAATGTTGGTCATCAGCACCATACTGTCATGCTTCCATAGTATTCCGATGGGGAACTACTACCAGGCAGATAGAAACTGACTATGTGACTCTGACACTTGTTTTTGACGGGAGATTCAATATCAGAATTCCTGACAGAAGCGATTGCAGGCACCAACAAGTCACGACCAAAGAAGAGCTAGCTCTCTACACAGACGCCTCCAAAATGGATGTCGGTACAGGGACTAGGGTGTTCTGTGAAAATCTAGGAGTGTACCACTAATTCAGAATGAACAACGACTGCAGCGTTTTCCAAGCCGAGATCACATGCATTACTCAGGCTGCAAAAATTATAGTAGAAGACAATATCGTCGCGAAAATAATTGCGGTGTACAATGATAGTCAGGCAGCCGTTAAGGCATTGGACCCAGTGGTAACGAAATCAAGAAGGTGCGAAACTTCACGATTCAGGATTCACGAACCGTTCTGAAGCCTGCAAGGATAGTGATGGTAAAACCGTAGTGGACACGAAGTGATGCTTAACATCTGGAGGGACTACTTTAAGTAGTTACTAAATGGTAATGACAGTCAAGGCCCCGTCAATGAACAACTGGTACTAGTCAAGCTGGATGTGAGATGAAATTAGCCATCGTCATGCTAAAAATGAACAAAGCAGCTGGCTCTAATGGGCTGTAAGCAGAACTTTTTAAACACGCTGGAGATGACCTGGTAGGGAGCATATGCCAACTCATCTCTCGGAGGAGGGCATACCCGCCGATTGGAACCTCAGTACCAATTGCCCGATCCACAGAGACATTAACCTTTTACACATCGCCTATAAAATTCTATCCAGCGTTTTATGCGAACATCTCAAGCGGCTTCAGACCTGGAAAGTCTACCACCGATCAAATTTTTACATTTCGCTAGATCTTGGAGAAGACCCACGAATTCGATATCGATACCCACCACCCGTTCATCGATTTCAAAGCCACTTATGAGAGTGTGAATAGAGAAGAACTATAATGTGTCATGTCCAGCTTTAATATCCCTGCTAAACTGATAAGACTTATCTGGATGACGTTGGGAATGCTCGCTGCTCCGTCAAAATTGAAAAGGATTCTACTGAAACCTTCGACACCAACAGAGGGTTACAAGATGACGCACTGTCATGCAGTTGCTTATACTATGCTAGAAAAGGTAGTACGCAACGCCCAGGCCAGTACTATCCAATATCTTAGGTTTTCTGACGACATCGACGTAATAGGAAGAACTAAGCGGGCAGTTACTTGTGCTTTTACTAGCATGAAGTCAGCAGTAAACAGAATGGGACTGGTTATCAACGAGGAGAAGACGAAGTTAATGCTTTCATTAATAAGTCGGTTCCCACCGCAGACTTAGTCAAAACATGACAATTGATAGGTATAACTTCGAGGTAGTCAAGGATTTGTCTATCTGGGCACTGCTGTAAACTCGACAAGCAAAATCAGCGCGGCAATCGAACATAGAATAAATCGCTGTTTCTTTGGGCTGACTAAGCAATTGAGGAACAAAGCCCTATCGAGAAGAACCAAGGAGATGCTGTACAAAACACTCATCATCCCTTTCCTGCTCTATGATGCAGAAGCATGGATCCTTACCCAGTTGAATGAAAGCTCCCTTGCTGTATTCGAGAGAAAAGTCCCATGCACGATTTATGGTCCTGTTTGTGTAGGCGAGCAAAACAATGTCTGGCGAAGAAGATACAACGACGAGTTGTACGTGCTGTACAGCTACACAAGCCTAATCAAAACAAAATAAAAAATACGTATCCAACGGTTAAGATGGCTGGGTCATGTGGAGCAAATGGACATCGACGCTCCAGCCCGTAAAGTCGTCAATGCCATACGGTAAGGATTGAGAAACCAAGACAGACCACATCTTGGATAGTGTGGCCAGTTAGAAGGAAGTCTCCATCGACTAGGTGTACAAAATTGGAGACGGCGAGCTAGAGATCGGCTAATGCACAGGTCAGCTTGTCTGTGCATTAGTGGCGTACTTAAAACCACTCCCATGAATGCACTAGACATTTTGTTCAGCCAGTGGAGCCATTCGACTCAATGGCACTTCGCAATGGTCCAGCATATCTACGGACCACTCCACAATTATTCAGAACCTAGAATTCATTCCAGAAAACACCGGCTACACCCTCCCCAGGTGTTCTTTCAATAAAAACTTCCGAGCCACTATCCCTTCTAGACCAGACTGGGATGGGTGGCCGGGTTTTCTCCGACAGCCTAAACATTAGCATCTCTATCCATCTCTCAGGTCACTGTAGGCAGGGCACAAATTTGCAGATTCTACCGGAAAAGGCAAATCTCGGCATGCCTCTCGCTACATGTAAGCAATTGTTCAAGCTAAATGCTATCAAGGAGACCAACTTCAGGTGTGATGTCATTATATAAATTTGGCCTCAGCTGGATCAGAAACGCTCGAAGAGGTTGGTCTCCCTGAGCAGGAAGCATATCAGCAAAACCAATAATTGGTGTCAGTACGGGACATTGTCTCATTGAAAGGCACGCCAAAAGGCTTGACCTCTTCTCTAAAGACTTGTAAAAGCTGTTGGAATGAGTTGGAGAAGGAGACCACTCTCCATCCTCTCTACACTTGTCCGACTCTCTCTGTCTGAATAAGACTTCAATTGGGAGTTTACTTCTACGACAGCCTATGTGAACTGGCTAACCCGAATATTAGGAACCTCCATCGTTTCATTAGAAGCTCCAACTGGCTCTAAGGTAGGACGGAAGGAATCCCCTGATCCTGTGGCATCACAATGGACCTACTTCGGTTTAAGTGTGTCTGTGCTTATGGCGAACCTAACCTAACCTAAGGTAAGACGTAGCCATGCTTCTTAGCGTAAAAATATTGAAAATATAGAGTTTCTCCAGAAACTCGTTGGACGCGTACTTGAAGACATCATATGAGATGCGGTCTTCTCTTGTAGCTTTGTTGGTAGGTGTATGACTCTGCAGACATCTTGCGGTGTTATGTTGCGGTCCAATAATTCGACCTTCTGAAACGGCAGTGCATATTGCAGTTCGTTTGATCTACATGGCGGGTTCAGCAGTTTTTTTTTAAATGCTCAGCTAACACAGGCGCTTCAACTTGTAAACTCCGTGCAAAACCTGTGCCGTTGAGGGTTCTTGAGAGTTTCAAGAAAAAGCGACTGTCTTGAATCCCTTTTTTGTTTTCCTTTACACAGCGTTTTGTATGCTTATTGATCTACTGATACATGGTTTTGGCGATATTGTTGACTGTTTCTCTTACTAAGTGAAGGAGAGCCAACGACTTTCTCCTAGTTCCTGCACATACCCAATCAAACCATATGACCTCGCAGCGTCTAAGATACAGGGATACGCCACACGGCGTGATTTACTTACGGGAGTAAGTACATCACGCCTACATGACTCGGTACCCACCACATTTTTACTATAATAGTTACTATAATAATTAGGAGCATGTAATCTGAATAGATTAACTTTTTTACTTTTAAGTTGGCTACGTATTCCAGCCACTTTCCTCGCATAAGAAAGTAGACGTTCGTTGAACAATCAGTGCCTTTAAATAGGGAAAAAAGATTGTTCCTCCTGAAATTGGTTGGCACTTCGCCCGTGTCGAAAATATGTCGATAGTTTCTCCAGAGACTCGTTGGACGCGAAAACTCATTCTGAGCTGAACGTGTAAATGTGTTCCCTCTATCCAAAAGTAATATTCTTGCAGAAACATTGCTCCATGAATGAAGGCTGATATATTAACTTGATTCTGTTCCAGATGGAGTATTTGATCGACTGTAGACCATGATCGTTGCTTCAACGATCACAAGCATCCCAATTAAGAAGTGGTACTTATGCTGGGAGTACTAGTATACTGCAAATGAAGGTAGCTCTGTCATCTCGCTTATAAACTTTCGGAGTAGTAAATATGGCAGATTATGTGCAAAGTTTAAGTTGAACAGAACCGATCTGTCTCAATCTTTTTTAGATATTCCCTAGAAGTTTTGAATTTTCAATCAACAACCTGCACAATACGGGTTACCTTGAGTGTAAGTCAGTCCTTAGTCTGAGTGGAACTTCATCACATGTAGGAGATTGTCACTGCCAAAGCCGTCTGCTACAGCCGTACGATATATTTTTTACTTTCTTGACTCCGATTCAGTAGACACTCTACGAACATCCTTGCACAATAACTACGAATGATTCACATTCCCTTCAGCTGCCTTTAAAAGGTTTTTCTCAAAATAAATGAAATATCGCATGTGGTTGACCACAGAATAAGTTTTTTTTTATTTTTTCTGTGTCGCTACACAGGATACATTTGATTTATGTTTATGACCCGCACATTTCACATCCTTTCAAGTACCGCACATTGCGACACATTGACCCGCAAAAAAAAAATCATAGAGAGCCATAAAGACAGAGGACCTCAATCCTGACTAAAATTGAAATAATAAATTTATACGCAGGTTCTGTCGCAAGGACTGTAGGGCAGTCTTTCCAAACCCCTTTAAGGTAAAACGAACAAAATATTAACATAGTCACGCAAAAAATTCACTGATTTCATGAAAATTCAGTAAAAACATGGAGAAAAAAACTCCAGATTGGGGATAGGAGGTAACCACAAGTATGTAACTCTAACGCAATTTGACACTCGCACACACAGGTGTGTGAACGTATGTCAACATAACACAGAGTTCTTATTAATAAATGAACACTCAGAACGACATACAACGAGAAAGGATAGGAAAATGGGGGCAAAGGACACGTTTTACTGGAACTAATACCATAATTTAATGGGAAATTTTGCTATTCTTCACTTAACACAAGCCCAGACGACATAGTGTAGTCATTATCGAGAGTTTGTTAGCCAGGTGGGGATGTGGCACTGGCTATTAGCATGGCATTCTTTGATTTAAGGCTAATTAAGTGGTTTGTGACTTACCTAGGCCATGGGCAGGCAACCATTTGATCTGATGGTTTGGGTAAATGTTTTTTTTTTTTTTTTTTTTCTTGCTTTATCCCGCTCCAGTTGTATCCTTATAAGATTTTCTTTTCTTTTTTTTGATTTTTGAATAAAATTTATTTTTCACATGCAAACACACACTTCCCCTTCGAAAAGTGGTTTCTAATTATTGCATACTTCTCATTTTTTTTTTCTCCTCCTTTGGTTTTATTTTTGCAATAAAAAAAAATCCTTTTTTTTACACACAAACCTACACCAAGCAAACATACACGTTATATCACATTTCTCGCTGCTGCAGCAAGGATTAAGAATACGGTGGCGTTAGGGAACGACACTCGTCGTAAAACTTAGGGGGTCATCAGGGGTGTACAAGAGAGATAGTAAGACCGATAAAATAAAACAGATTCCTTATTACTGCCGATTTATCAGGAAAATTTCCAAGGATTCTTCAGATTTTTTTTTTTTTCGTTTATTTTCAATATTTCTCAAAGAATCCTTTTTTTTAGCACCGAAATAAAAAAAAGTAAAGTAAAAAGAAAAACAGTTTACAAAAAAACACAAATATCGAAGAGAACCGTCCTAGACTGTGAACGAACCGAGTTGGGAAAAGACTGAATGTGATTTTCTCATGGCGAAAAGGATTTTCCTTTTTAACTCAATTCTCGCTGTTCGGTGAACATAATTTTCCGAAAGAGACTGGCTGTAAAAGTAAAGCATTTTATTTGGAGCGAACTGACTGATGGTGGGTGTAGGCGGTGGGGGTGTTTGTCCTGTTGGGAAAGCTTTTGTGTTTATTCTTCATCGAAGCAGACCAGAAAATATGGCACGTGAATGAGGAGAGAGAAAATGTGGTGGGGTGGGGAAGGTTAAAGCTTTGAGGTGTTGCCGTTGTCTCTTTTATAGACTTCATTTAATCATCGATGTTTCGAGTATATGTGTTTTTTTTTTTTTTTTTGCCGAAACAACGCTATTGACGTAAGTAATACGTGGTTAACATTTCATGACGATCGGTTGAAGAGTTTAGTAGTCCATGGGGAACATACATACAGAGTTTCTCTTTTATATAAATACAAACGCCAATATCAAAAGCAATCACACTCCTTTATTTCTTACAACGGTATCCAAACTTCTTTTCCATTAGGGTGATTTATTTCTGTCTTTTGCTTTTGTGCGAGCAAAAAAAAATGCAAATGGACAAAAATACCGCTAAGGTAAGACTATTAAAAAAATTATTCTTGTAAGAATTACTTCAGTTATACTGTCATTAGGAACAATTGTCAGCTGATTGAAGAAAAAAACAATTATTGCCGCTGTTAACAATGGTAGACGTATGGAAGACATTACTTTGAGTTCGGTGTCACAACATCAACAATATCGCCTATCCCGTTATCGCGAACAAGGTGATGTCAATCGCAAAGTTAGTGGTGGACGTCCTCGCAAAACTACGCCTCGACAAGATCGTGAAATCGCCAAGCAAGTCAAAGCCGATCCTTTAAAGACTGCAGTGGACGTCACCCATTACATCAATGAACATCGCGAGCTCTCCGTAGGAATGCACACGGTAAAGCGACGAATTAGAGAGTCTGAACTGTATGCCAGTCTTCCAGCAAAAAAAAAACCTTACATCAGTACTATCAACAAGAAGAAAGGGTTGGATTTTGCCAAGCGTCATATTCACTCGAGCAAGTTCGTCTTTTTGTGGTCAGATGGCATTCACTATGTTCGCAGACCTCCAGGAGAAAGATATAACCTCAGATATCAAGTTCCGACCATAAAACACGGGGAAGGATTAGTCAAGATGTGGGGTAGGCAGTCTAAAATATTCACCAAATCAGATTTCTAGTAATACGTACTTTATTTAAGGGGTTGATCTCTGTACAAGGGGTTGGTCAATTATTTCAAATAAGCGGGCGGATGAATGCCCAAATGTATCAGGAAACACTGCAAGACCACATGCTTTCTTATTTACGATTAAATGTGTAAAAAAGCAGCTTCTCTCTGCAGTGATAAAGAAAAAAAAAATTGATGTGGGCCTAACAGCATCGGAAATTGTCTGCCAACGATTGGAAAATGGTCATATTTCCTGACGAATCGAAATTTAATTTGAACAGACCTGGTGGAAAGTAGACACTGCAAAGGAGAGATAAGGAGCGATATTTAAACGAATGTTTGTTTTCCAACGTTAAGCATTCACAATATGTTATGGTTTGGGGATGCATGACAAATTGGAATCTTGGCCGTATTTTGCTTTTGGACGGTTCCGTAAATGCAGCGAAATACAGAGAAATCATTGCTGATAGTGTTGTTCCTACAATAGAGGAATTATGCTGCTACATCCTAAATCCCATATTTCAGGGTGATTCCGCTCCCTGTCATCGCGCTCATTCTGTAAGTAAAAACAAATTTTGACTTAAAATTTAAATTCAAATCCACTTCTAAATATTGTTTTCCTTCAACAGATAACCCAATGCAACGTAGATATTGGCCTAAATTGGCCAGGAAATATCCCTGACCTTAATATAATAGAGAACTTGTGGTCATTTATGGGTCAGTAAGAAACGCAATAAGGCACCTAAAAAAAGTTGAAGAGCTCAAAATAGTCATAGAGGAAGTGTGGACTAAAGATATAACAATAGAGGAAATCCAAAAACTTTATGACTCTATGCCACGAAGGATGCAAGCGGTCAAAAGGCTAAAGGCGGTGCTACAAAGTACTAGGTTGAGGTGGCTGTTAGCTAAGAAAGTCAACACACTTAGACCAGTAGTAGGTCCATTTTGAGTATTTTATACCATTTTCCGCTAGCGTCTATTTGCTCTTGCACCTTTGTCGCATTTGTGGAAAATTTGACCACAATTAGGCGGTTATAGATATATTTAAATTCCAGTGAAATACAAGAAAAGATGCACGGGTTCAGCGATTGTTTTGGCACGGAGTATATGTAGGTCATTGCATTTCGCTTTAGCCAGGTTTAACACAAAATCCATTCGCGTACTTTTGCCTCTTTCTTTGGATTCTACTCTATTCATTTGTGAAGATTAACGTTTCGTAAGATTTAACTCAATAAACCAACTCTTGTACTATCTACTTATGGATTTATTAGAATAAAATTCGAACAATGATACAGGGGTAGATGCAGGTAGGTTACGTTAGGCTTCACAGGAGAATACATCTCAATACCCGGGCCTCTCAATCCATATAAAGATGTATGCAGAAATAAGAACGATTTGATTGGGAATGTGCGGCAGCTACGAGAAAATCAGGCAGCAATACCGCCAAAACATACAAAAGATAAACCGAAAAGGAAACTCGCAACCTCAACAGCACAGCTTTTGCACAGAGTTTACAAGTTGAAGCATCTGTGCCAGCTGAGAACTTTAAAAATTGCTGAACCCACCATGTACCACAAACCAACTGCAATATACACTGCCGTTTCAGAGGGTCGAAATATTGGACCGCAACATAACACCGTAAGATGTCTGCAGAGTCATATACAGTTGCAATGTAAAGAAAGCTCCAGAAGAAGACCGCATCCTATATGAATTCTTCAAGCACGTGCCCAACGAGTTTCTGGATAAACTATCAGTAACACGGGCGAGGTGCCATCCAGTTTGAGTAGGAACCTTCTTTTCCCCGCCAGCCATCCATGTAACTACAGACTCTTATCCTTCCTAAACTCCGAGATGAAAATATTTATGGGCATAATCCTTGAATAGCTGACAGAATGGATTTAATCAAACGACCTGCTTAGTGAGTTCCAACCTAGGTTTAGGAAAGGCTATTCGACAGTAGACAATATTTTTACGCTAACAAGCGTCTTACCTGAATAATGGAAACAAGTTGTACGCGTTCTTTGTGGACTTCGAAGCGACATTTGATTCCGTTGATAGAATAGAGCTTTCTATAAGTTAAACAATCTTGGAGTGTCCAACATATGTGCTCGAAGTTATCGAAAGTCTCTACAAGGAGATACGGTATGGGACAGAAACAATGTTTTAAACTGGTTCGAGTTTCAGTCTTAAGTCCTCTTATTTTCGCGCTATTTATAGCCGATTTACCAACATCCCAATGAAAAAAGTTTTGAAGGCTGGAAAGCTCATGGGCACTTAAATTCTAAGACACTTATTGTGCCATGTTAGAAAAAGTTTGGAAGCCACTGGTCTAACCTTTTTATATGAAATTATTTTTATTTTTTTACAGTAATAACGAAGAATTGAATTCATAAATCATCATCACAAAAATTGCAGGTGAATTGCTTCCCTGATAAAGAAAAAACGAGCAATTTCCATTCAGTGAGTGCCATGAAAATCATTAGTAAATACGTGGATAGATTTATGTTTGTAGTGTGTATCCCGTGCAGTTTATTCATACTTATGTTAGGCTAAGTTAGGGTGGCACTCTGTACCTGTGTAAACCAAAGGAGGTCCATTGTGATACTAAAATCTCCTCTCAGCTCCTCCACCTTGACAATCTTCTGGTTATGTTTTGGAAGAGATTGATTGCTGATCCCGAGTTTATCCAGAATCACCTTAGGGTCAGAGTATTCGACAGGAATCTATGCGCGTATTCTCGGTTCGGGATCTGATCCTTCTCAAAAGCCTCCGGACGCACTCCTGGCCAAACTTCCTCAATCTGGCGATAGCAATTTTGTAAAACTCTTTCGATCTTTGATTCGAGCAAACAATGATTTTAACGTACCCCTGGTGACAGCCACCGTCTTGACAGGAGGATGCAGGACCTGGAGAAATTTGATCGTGAGCTTCACTTCCACCTTCCTCCATCGACAGTGATACTACCATCTGGGTCGTTGTGGTTAATGACTGTGATCTCCAAGTGCTCCTTGGTGGTAAGTGCTTAAGATAACTACTTTCTTTTTCCTTGCTAGAGTGGGAGACTCGTCTTGTGATCTTTGGCCTTTGGACATTGAATCCCCGTCACTTGATTCCGGAAGGAGCTGAGCGCGCTTACTTGCTAAAGAGGTTTTCTGTTCTTCCATTCTCTCTATTTCTGGGATTTTTTGGGTGCGCTTTATCAATTTTAATACTAGGCGTCGATCCTGCTAGGACACTTTAGAGGAGGCGACTTGCAGCGAGCTCGAAGCCGATTCAGACGTAAAGAGTTTTTCTACAGAATGCCAAACGGTAAGGCATAAGTACTAAATGTTCTTTCTTAATACTCCACACTGGCAACACTAAAACCCACCCTGTACACCATATAAAAGCCCATTCAATGAATATAAATGTTCATTGGATTCACAAAAAACAAATTCATCCCCAGGGATAAATGGAGCCAAATCCACTTTGGGAAATCCCAAGTCATTGTTTATGCGTCTGTTCGCTAGATAAAACCGTATCCATGTTCTGTGCTGTGATTTCTGTTTAATTTTGTTGTTTGCATATTCTACATGAAACTTGCATGCATAGCCCTTCCCTGAGTTCAAGCATTACGTTGTGTTTCGTGCTAAAAAAAAAGGACTGACAATATCTTGATTGCTTTTCATTGCATTGATAACATAATATTAGCCGTTATTGTTTCTAGTGGTCCCATTAAAGTTAAACATGCATCCCATCCCACACCTGGGACACGGCTAACAAATCAAAGTCAAAAACCCTCCTCCTTCTCGTAGCAAAAAATCATGTAAACAACAATCAAACACCTCCGTACTCGATACAAACTGACGGTTGCCTTGGTGAAGTGGTGTTATATAACAGCTGTTTTGCAAGAGGAAGAAGGAACATGCGCTCTAAACCGAAAATGTTCTCCCTTAAAGAGTTCTCTTAAAATGTGTGTCCTCACTCCCTGTCCTTTTTCGCAAGCAATCAAAGTTTTCTTTCCCTCATGTGTGTGCTTTTCTTTGCCGTCAAAGCGTAAAGATAATCTTATTTATAGGATCTAAGGAGACCTCTTTTGGATGCATCTAGATACCTATAAATAGGAAGGTCTTTTACGTTGTCTTTTTTTTGGGATTCTTTTTTTCTTACCCCTTTTGGTTTTCTTGTTCGTCCTTTTGAGTGCCAGTACTGAGGGATGATAGTTTGATTGAGGAACTTCCTCGGACTCCTTGTGATGCTTGCTACAAGCGGGTTAAGTGAAAGGATTGTAAAAAAAAAATGCATGCGAAGGTGATGCATATGGAAGATGACACTTTGAAAGTACTTAGACTGCACTCATATTATTCATATACACTCAACCCGGATCGGTCTGGGAAAACAGCGCGAATACTGAATTCGCGGATACCTGGGTAGGCGATAGGAGTGAAATACAGGAATCTGTTCCAGATAAAAGAAAAGTGAAGTATTACTCGTACGTTACGTTCTACAAGCGAATGACCGGCGCGGGTTGCTACGCCTCAGAAAATATATAAATGTATTTTGCCAAAACAACGACTGTAGCGTAAATAATATGTGGTTAAAATTTCATGACGATCGGTTCAAGGGTTTGGCAGTCCATAGGGAACATACATACAGAGTTTCACTTTTATGTAAAGGGTGCCGCAAAATTCACGAAAGATTTGAAATTTGCGCCATTTGTGCGGTAAAGTGTTGCCAACGAAACAAAAAAAAAAGACAGCGCGACAGCTGACAGTTCAGGGTTACAAAAAATGGAGTGCTACACGAAAGAACAACGCGTTTTCATTGTTGAGCAGTATTTTAAAAATTATAAAGGTTTGGAAGCTACATTTCACGATTTTCGTACAAAATATGGTCGGAATAGTGATTTAACTTCATCAACTGTGAAGAGATTTATTCAAAAACTCAGGGAGACTAGATCAATACTTTGGCCGTCCTTCAACAAGTCGTTCAACACAGTTCGTGAGAGTGTTGTTGAAAGTCCAGGAACATCAATTCGACACCGTGGTCAAGAATTGAAAATTTCGAGAAGCTCTCTTCAGCGTATTCTCACGAAAGATTTGCATCTTCAAGCCTACTGACAAGGGCGGATCCGGGGGGTGGGCACAGGGCAATTAAAATACTATGGGGTACCCTATCTGGCCTGTGTGCCCCTTGCAGAAATAAATCCTGGATCCGCCCTTGCCTACTGACCACGCACAGTGAAGAGAGTTCATTGAATGGATTGTGGAACAACAACAAGTGGCTTTGTTAGTCGTCAAAATTGTCGAATTTGGAGTTCAGAAAATCCACGAGTGATTGTTAAGAAACAAATGCATCCACAATGTGTCACTGTTTGGTGCGGATTTTGGGCTGGAGGCATCATCGGTCCATTCTTCTTTGAAAATGCGGCTGGTCAGGCAATAACAGTTAATGGTGCTCGCTATCGCGACATGATATGGATGTGGACCGCATGTGGTTTCAACAAGTTGGTGCCACCTGCCATACAGCCCGTGAAACAATTCAATTACTGCAAGAGTCAGTGCCTGGTCGTGTAACTTCTCGTTTTGGTGATCAAAATTCGCCGCCCAGATCATGCGATTTAATGTTGTTGGATTTTTTCTTTGGAGTTTTTTGTAGTCCAAGGTTTATGCCAACAAGCCCACGACTTGAAGGAGCAAATTGAGCGCTGTATCAGGTTCGTCCTTTCACTTTCAATTGGTCCATTATCAAATGGTAGATCGTCAATATCCAACTCTGTATCATGCGCATCGATTACCTCCTGAATATCGCTTTTGGTAAGGTCCTGAGAGGCTTCACCTTCAATTCGCCTTCCGAGATTTATCAACTCATCCGTACTTGTTTCTGGTGTTACACTATCTTTTGGGGATTTCTGAATGCATTGTGGCCAGATACATTTCCAAACAGCGTTAATTATTACGCTGTAGCTCCGCCAAAATTCGAAAAAGATTTGGTTTGGTATCACCGTCGGTTAGTTCTAGCATGGCTGTATCTCAAGCATCTAAGAGTATGCTTGAGAAACAGCCTTTTGAAATTTCAAATTACTTCCATATCCATCGGTTGAATTAATGAGGTTGTATTCGGAGGTAAGATGACAAATTTTATGATAAGATTTAAATTGTATAAATCAATTGAATGACTAGTAGTTTCATACATATATTCTCTGCACCGCTTTAAAACTCAAATTTTGTGACTTGCAATATTCTGCTACCTCTTTGGGAAAACAATTGGTAAGCCAGTCATTTAAAAGTGAAATAGTCATCCATGCTTTCTTATTGGCTCTCCAATGCACTAGAAGTGTTTCTTTTCTGACATTTTCAAATGACCAGGGATTTTCTGATTGATGGACTAAAAATGGTTTGCATTTAAAATTTGCAGAAGTATTTCCGCATAACAACAGCGTTAGTCTATCTTTAGCTGCTTTAAACCCAGGTGACCTTTTTTGCTTCCTTGCAAGGAAATGTTCCGGCATATGTTTCCAGAAAAGACCAGTTTCGTCGGCATTACAAATTTGTTAAGCTGTGTAGCCACCATTTTCAATAATTGCTTGCAGCTCTTGATGATATCGCTTTGCAGCTTTATGGTCTGCACTTGCAGCTTCATCGGTAAAATGGATATTGCCCAAATAATGGCGTTTCGAAACCAGTCACACCATCCCTTGCTTCCAGCAAACTATTTTCAATTCGAGGTTGTTATCAACTTCACCTTTTTTTAAATGTTCGTAGAATATCTTAGCTTTGGCACAAATGAACACTAAGTAGTAAAGAAGCTGTTTATACAGTAACTCAAATCACTCTATAAATTCACCAGCACAATACTATACACAGAAGACGACTGAAATGCACGAAACAGTTGACAGTAAAAAGCTTATTCGGGGAAGTACAAGGTGGGGCAAAAGTAATGTCATAATGCGAATGTGCTATAATTTTTGCAAATGGCGTCAAATGTCATTGTGCTTTGACATTTATATTGCAGACAGATAGAGAATTAGTTGACAATCAGCAACGGAGTCATACACACCTTAAGAACGCCGAATTATTTTTACTGCTTATTTGACCAATTTCCGGTCTGTTGTTTTAACGCAGCGTGAATTTCGTCGTCGTCCTGCACCATGTGCGCGAACAATTAAGCGTTTGCCTGAGCGTCTCGTGCAAACTGGTTCTACTAGAGATGTCGGAAGAAGTGGCCGGCCCCGTATTGCTCGTTCGGTCGAGAATATCACTTTCCGTCCGAGAGTGTCCACAAACATCGACGAGACAACGATGCACACAATTTGGCATCAGCAGACGTTCGTTGCGTCGAATTTTGGTGAAAGACCTGAAGATGTTCCCTTATAAAATGCAAACCGTTCACCGTCAAGTGAGGTTAACTAACTCCCATGCTCTGTTAAACCTGGTGCAAGAAGAGGATGATTTCGTATCAAAAATTATACTCGTAATGAACGACGAAGCCCATTTCCACTTAGGGGTTATGTGAATAAATAAAATGTGCATTTCTGGGGCACGGACAATTCACATGAAATGCATGAAGAGCCATTGCATCCCCTCAAAGTGACTGTTTGGTGCGGCATTTGTACTGAAAAAGCAATTGGCCCTTATTTTTTTGAGGACGCCGACTGCACCCCGTAATCGTAAATGGTGAGCGCTCCAGACAGATGTTAAACGAGTTTTTTTTTGCCGCTAGTTACTGAATTGGGTCTTGAGCATTATTGGTTGTAGCAGGACAGAGCAACCGCTCACACAGCTCACATTTTGAATCACCAATTTCCGGGCCGTGTGATCTTTTCGCGTTTGGAACTGGCCGGCCAGATCGCCAGATCTGACGGCGCCAGACTTCTTCCCTAGGGGCTTTTTGAAATCTCGCGTTTACCACAACAGACCACAAACCTTGCAAGTCTTGAAAGCCAACATTGAAGAAGAAAGCAACAATTCAAAATACCTTAAAACGAGCACAAATGTGCATCTCCTCAAGAGGTGGTCATTTGACCGATATCATTTTCAATTTTACACCTTTAAATAAACTTTTCGTGAAAACAGAGCCCAATTTTTTACATTTCTATCAAAATGGCAACCAATTCACATTATGATATCTGTTTTGCCCCACCTTGTACCTGCATATGAGGGCTGCGGTGGTGTAATGGTAACGGTGGCCATGGTGTAATAGTAACATCATCGCTTGTCACGCTGTTGGTTCACGGTTCGAATCCTGATGTCAAGAATCATCTATTTATTTCGTATGAAATAAATAAAAAAGTCAATCACTTGCGAAAGCTGAGTCAACTCTATTGCGAAGGCATAACACTAGCAGTAGGATGGTAATATGGCTAAAATGCAACTTGATCGTGATGATGACATTACTGTGAATCATAAGCAACGACAATAACAGCGAAACAAAAAAATACTCCCCAGTTATCTGGACAGCCACCCTTGGAGTTCACTGAAACTTAAAACCACCTGAGTTTCAAACCAACTGCACTAATCCGTCTTTTTCTCTGTTCCTCCCCTTTCGGTCGCCGGTGTCCTAAAAATTAGTATAAGGATATTCATATCCCTTTTAACACGTGCAAATTATAAAAAAAAAATATATGAGCAGAAAATTTTAAGGCCTACTTTGTTGCAAAAAAAAATAAAGAGGGAAACCCCGGAGGAAGGTTGTAAATGCAGGGAGTTGCAAAAATAAAATTGTGAATAAGGACTGCGAATATAGGGCGGTGGTATTAAATACTCAATCGCGAATACAGGGGTCGCGAATACCGCTGGTTTAGTGTGATTCGATTATTCTTTGGGAATAAATTAGGGAAATATGGGTTCATCTGTTTTAAAATAGATGCAAATCGGTAATGATTGTGAAAATGAGTGTAGAAGAACCTTCCTAGGTCCTACACCCCTTCCATTAAGACACCTTCAATTGTCAAAATATTGAAATAGAATCTATTACCTTGAAAGTTCAAAGTAAGCTACCATTTTTGTTTGTGGCTTCGTCAAATAAACCTGTCATTGATGCCCATCAAAATGTCATCGATCTACTAACCCAGCAATTTTCTGTCAAGAGAAAAACACTTTTTCACACCTTTTCCGCATTTTTTTTTTTTTTTGCAAATTTAATTCAATTCTTATATTTACTCGTATTTCCACGGACAATTAGCACTTAAATGCTTCGAAAAATTGGCCTCGAGACAGAGTGAAAAATTCCCCAAAAAAAAAAAAAAAAACCAAACAGCCTACACTTTTCGACACCTCATCCCACTGACGTCATTAACAAACGCCGGCAACACTGTACATACAATAAAATCAAAAAGCACATATGTACATATTTCTTTTTGTTAACTTTAAAAATACACAAAAAAAAAAACAATTTATTTTGTCATTGTTATGTATACATCCGTGTCAGATTGTAAGAGGGGTGGTCCCTTCATCCCCGGTTAAATAATAGCGAATAAATCTAGACGTCATCAGCGGTCGGCGGACCGAAACTATAATTAATGATGAGCATATTGTGATACGATATTGTTTGTTGAACTATTTATTACGAGGAAAAATAAATTTTGGTTTTATTTGCATTTTTTTTTTTTTATGGAAACATTGACTTGAATAAAGTAAATGCATTCGGGTTGTATCTATGCTAGTCTAATTCTAAAGAACACATTAAAGATAAATTTAGGTGGACACCATGCAAGCTGACAAAATTTCACTCGAGAGACCACTTTATGGGGGGACAGCAGCTACCTAGATAAACAGTAGAAAGAACACCAACTTCCGGTATGAAATGGTTGTTTATTTTATGCAATAAAAAGCAACTGATTTGTTTCCGAGGCAAACATTTGTTGGAACATGGTGAGACAGACAAGAAAAATTAAATTATAGACGAACGAACAAAATATTTTTTTCGGTCTGAATGTGAGAGTGCGATGTTGTTTTGGCTAAACGCCAAAATCGTAGCGCTATGGGAGAGGGTTTACTTCTCAGATGATGTGATGAGAAAAGGAGGTTTAGGTTAGTTCACTTCTTTGCAGAGCGCATTGCTGTTGGATATTACCAGTGTAGTCCTTCTGGTAATCCTTCTGGAATTATATTCGAAGACTCTCAGTGTCAGAGTGTTGATGTTCAGTAGCTCAGCATGACTTAGATCTATGGGGTTTGCCAAATGAAAAGCTAAACCGTCCTCATTTTACTGTGAAGATATTTTCGATAGCCGCCGTGCCCGGCCAAGAACTGCGTGAGGTGGTAATTGCAGTTTGCGCGTGCTCTCTCTATCCAGACCTAGATGGTGGGGATCAGCTTGTGGGTCTATCTGCCTTTTGCCATATTATTCCACCTGAGTTCACACAGTTCTACTGATGTTTCTCTTTCTTCTCGTTTTACACTCCTGGTGACGCTGGCTTCTTAATGCTTCGCTTAAAGTAAACCCCTTGCAGCTCGTCGGCAAAAATGTCGATGGGGATCATCCCGGCTGCTTCATACACAGGCTGCTTCGTCCAAAACTGTTCGGAAGCCGCTTATAGTTCCGATTGCGCAGAGCAATCATGCAGACGAGACCTTCGTTCTTGTTTCCTTCATTCTGAGTGCCCCTCCCAGATCGGAGCAGCGTATAGAAAGATTGAGCTTACCACTCTGGATAACAGGCGAATCCAGGCCCACCGATGTTTGGCCGTAAACGCGAAAACGCTGCCTGCACCTGTGACGCCTTTTTATTTGAATACTCGTCGTGAGTTTTGAAGTTCAACCTCCCAAATATTTTAGTGACTCTTTAGACCTGATTGCGAACCATACCAACCTTGAAATTTTGTATTCCGCCGTCTTTCGGCTAGTTATTAGGACAGCCTCGGTCTTGTAGTTACGAGTATCAAACTCTAGGCCAGCCGACTCTAGCCAATTTTTGATCTAGGCGACTGCTTCATCCATGGCAGACTCTATCTCGTGGATGTGTTCGGCTACAGTAATCACGGCCACATCGTCAGCAAAGCCGTTAGTCGAAGGACTCCGTCATACATTATGTTCTACAGGAGAAGTCCATGGAACTCCAGCGGTAACGTTGTATTGCTTAACACCACCGTCGGTCTGGTACCTCAAATTTCTGTTGACCATCTTCAGCAGGTAGTATTGTGTATGTATTCTGGTCAGGGATCTCTAATGTATGACCAGTTCGCCCAGTTGAAGGCATTTTTGACGTCGAGAGTTACTACTACGCAGTATTCATTTGTGACCCTCGCAATCTTTTACCCAGTATTACTTCAACTGCTGTATCTACTACCGCCTTTATGGCATCGATTTTCTGAAACCGTACTTGTCATCTGACAGAGCCCCCCTATCCTCTGCCACCACGACAAGTCTACCGTATATGATACGTCGTAGGATCTTTCCCATAATCTCTAGCAGGCATATTTGCTGATACGACGAAGGTTCTCCAAGTGACTTTGTATCCTTTGGGTAGCTAAACAGATGTTCAAGTGTCCACGGTGCAGGGAAAACCCCATCCTCAAGGCACCTTTGCATCATTGCGGCAGCTTTGACCGCCATATTTGGGATGCCGTCGGGTCCAGGCGTCTTCCATGCTTCGTGCGGTTCATCCGGCGTGATTGCCGGAATGCGTTCCATGCTGGTCTTCCTCGTGATGGTGCACAGAGTAGGAGATCTATGGGGGCATAGATGGTCCACTGTTGTCGTCGGCATTGTTAGGCAGGATATTTGTAGGGACATACTGCTCTTCAGCTTCTTCATCATCTTCCTATATGCCATCCCCCAGGGGTCTAGATCTGCTTCGTCACATTGTCGTCTGAAGCATCTTGCTTTGATCTCTTTGATGGGCCTTTCAAGGTTCCGGCCGTTCCGAACTCTAGTTTTCCCGTAGACAGAGGCATTTTGCCCTGAACATTTTGACTTCGTCATTCCAACAGTAACAACGTGCACACCTACTACTAGCTGATCTTCTAGGTAATGCTGTCAGTTGGTGCGATAGGGTATCTGCTGATCCGTAGTTGAGTGAAAAGAGTTAATCACTTCCTCGAACGCGTCTTTGTCGATGGATGTGTCTTTCCACTTCGGCCCTGTTAGTTTGAGGCGCTTCCTGGGCTTCTCTTTACCGACGTTGAATATAATCGCCTGGTGGTCGCTGTGCGTATATTTCTCGCTGACCCATCATTTTGTTTTGTGCAGGTCCGAGTTACTCATAACGGTAATATCTATGATGGATCCCTTGCCTGATTTACGGAACGTGTTTTTGCACCATTATCCGCCAGACTTATGTCAAGTAAGAGCTCGCTCCCTTATATTCGTAGTCCTCTGTCGCATTCGGCGGCCCATGCGTTAAAAGCAATAACCACTGAGTGTATTCCTCGCGCATCAAGGCATGGGTGTTAAACTTCAAAAACTGCAAAAAAAAGAAAGTCCAACGGCGTTAGATCGCATGATCTGGGCGCCCAATTCTGATCACCAAAACGGGATCTGATCATACGATCAGGAAATGACTCATGGAGTAATTGAATTGTTTCTCGGGCATCGGGCTGCATGGCATGTGACTTGAATTTTGTACTGAACAAAATTCAGGTAGCGATGCATAATTTTCCACATAGAAGTTTGAGAAGACCCAATTTGTTGAGCACGACGACGAATCGAAGTTTCCAGACATTCACTCACATTGTCCCTCACTACATCAATGTTTTGTTGTGTACATGATGTACGACGTGGACCAGGCTTCGGTATATCACTTACTGTGTAAAGATTCTAAAAATTGTGGATAATTTTTTTAATAGTGCTCTTTACGTCGACCGAAAAAAACACGTAATTTACACTGTGTTGCAATAATTGATGAACCATTTTAATAAAATGCTTTAATCACTGAGACACGTTATTGTGGCGTCAAGCTCTGTATGATGAAGTGGCATTGACAGCTGAACACTACTGCCAACTTTCACATAATAAAACCATCTCTATGAGAAATCTTTAGAAGTTAAACTCTGGATTTCAAGAAACATCTATTTTAACAAACCGCTTCTTGTCAATGCCTGTGGATGGCGAAATACGAAAATCTAAGTAATATGAGTGGAGAAGATATTGTAACATAATGTAGCATAATAACTACGCTCCAACAACTATGCAACACATTCCGAAGTGTCTTTTCATTCGAGGTTCGTGTCCACAGTTCGTGTCCACGGTAAGAGACAAATAATATCTAAGACGACGTCACGGAATTAAGAGGGAATTATAACCGCAAGGGATTATTGTCATCTTGGAATTATTACATCAGAAGATTCTTGTTCCAGTGGTCGAAGAATTTGCTAGAAGTTTCTGGATATCAGAAATGCGACTATATAAGGACAGATGGCGATCGAGGCAGGGCAGTTGGTTTTCGAACCGCACAAAGAGATTGGAAAAGTGACAATGGGCGAAGTTGTAATTTTGTGATAAATTGAAAGTTAAGAGTTAACAAGAAGAAGTAATTAGTTTGGATTTGTGAATTAAGTAACTGAAATGAGATAAAGTGATTTGAGAAGAAGGAGACCTTGTAAGGAAAGAATTTGCGAAGAATAGTATAGTGTGAACTTGAATTGTTCTATAGACTAGAAAATAAAGAAATAAACTCACAGAATAAGGTTTTATCTACTCGAACCGTAGCTCGCATATTAGAATATAAACATAGAAACAAATCAGTTTAAAACCAGTTGAACTTAATATTCCAAAAGCACGAGGACTCGAAAAGGCTGTGCTGACGGAGGACGCTCGAGAACTGTACTTCGAGTTAGAATTAAATTTGATGGAAGATGACTATTTCCGAGATTGCGCGAAGGAAATATCTCATTTGCAGTTCCCCAAGGACGAATTTATTCGTTCTTTTAAAAGCTCTAGAAAAACAGTATCCATTCCAGGCGTTTTGAATACCAATCGACAGCAGGGGGCCTATAATATATTTCTGGGTCGAATACGTTTCTGAATACTGATCTAATATTTTTAAAGATTGGGAATGCTGCTTGAAGTCATTCTGAGAAATTCATGTGTACTCCTGATATTGCTGATGGAGTATCAAGACTCAAAAGCTTTACTCAACTTGTAATTCCTCGATTACAATCTAATTTAAATCAGATTTTCTAAGTTCACATCATCCTGGAGGCGTTAGCAGTAGAAATTAAATGTATTTGTGATCCAATATGATCTCCTTATTCAGATTTCTCCACTTATTCGCGTATCCTGCGTGGTAGGATTGCTTTTACTTCAATTTGTAAATGAAAGATCCTTCTTGGGACACTCCGAAGGAAGTGAAACAGTCCAACCTAGCGCAGCATAGTCTTTTCTAAAACAAATTTAAGACAATCGATTACCAATTCTGCTTGAAAAACAATGAGGATGTAAAGTTCATCGCTCATGTAATAATCTGGTATTTCCCACAAAAAATAAATACCCCCATCTCGGAATTCCACATTTCACTATGTATCGTCGTTTTTTCGAGTCTCTTTCTCTATTTTCGTTGACAGCGCTTAAAATTTACAATTAGCCACTCTGATTTCAAGGATTCTCGTTAGCTGCGCTGTTTTATGGATATTCATCGCGCCACACGGCGAACGTCGACGGCGGCGAACAATAATGAAGATACATTCACCATATCTACGATAGTACTCGTTTGCAGTGGCACACGCCATTATAAACATTTTTTTCATTTTCATTGCCGAAATGTTGTAGGTAGGTAACTCTTGTACTAGTATCGAGATTTGAGCATTCGCCATTGGCATCAGCTGTTATTTGGCGCCCGTATAAGTACAACGAACGGATGTCGGTTTATGAACAACAACCAATTGCAAGTGGGTCATGTCGGTTGTCGGGTGTCCATTTTATTAATTTTATGGTCTTGTTGGGGGTTTTTTTTCCACAGTATCTCTGCCATGAGGTCACTAGCTTCACTTTAGGAGGGGTGGCGGCACAGCGCAATCATTAAAGTTCATCGTTAAAATGTTTTGCGACTTCAAAAATGTCGGAATACGAGAATGCTGCGCATTCTAAATGATTTTTTGGAGGTCTCTTTTTTCAAATTTACGATCGGTTCCAGGTGGTGGAACGATTGCATGTATTTAGAAGGAGCAGCAATAACTACCCCCAGTGGTAATACAATTAATTTTAATTGCTGCAGATACGATTTAAAGTTTTTTATTTGAATCGGTTTTTTTTAAACGGCTCCAATTCACTTGAAGGGGTGTGCCATTCATCGGAAACCATAAAATGATCTGAAGCTCACTCAGTTGTGAAATGGAACTCAATTGAAACGGATTTATTTCATGGACTGCATTAAGCTTTTCATTGAGATTCATTACCTGGCATGTAGGAAGAACGGACGTAATCGATTATTATCTGTCGGATGGATT